>SNQJ01S0020991.1:53536-68986 GCA_010110895.2 Picea sitchensis | reverse complement strand
TTGAGGAAACCCATACAGGGTAAAAACCTCTTCTTCTTTATATGATAAGTAATCTTTACATTCTTTACATTATCATACATATGAGAACCCACTCATAATGAGGCTACAACCTCTGTTTTTCAGGCTGCTAGTTGCTGAGAGCACCAACTCTCTGGATTATCTAGCACCAACTAGAAGGAAACACCAACTCCCTGTTTGTCTAGCACCAACTAGAAAGAAGCACCAACTCCCTGGTTTCTCTAGCACCAACTAGAAGGAAGCACCAACTACTTGGTTTCTCTAGCACCAACTAGAAGGAAGCTACAACTCCCTATGTTCAAGCACCCACTTGAACCTCTGAGGACAACAATCATCCCTAGCACCTCCCTACCACCCTGAAATATAAATGTTTGCTATTAAGACTTATTACAATGATATAAAGTTCTTCAATGGCTTACCGGTCTCATCACTATTCTGCTACACTGCACTGCTCTGTCTGCATCAGTGTCTTCTAGACACTCCTTGCTCTTTCTATTCTTTTTCCTTTTATTCTCTCTACGCCATGTCCCTTCAATGCACCATTCCCCTTCTATGCATTTCTGTGGCTGCGCTCTGATCCTTCTTCACACCTCAATCACACCCAACAACAACCCCCTCGATCTCTTCTTTGTTCTTCATTCTTATAGTCTTTGTGCTCCTTGTGCATGCAATATGCGCCAAGCTCCTGCATGATCTCACCTTGCCACTATTCTCCACATCAGGGTGTTTACTTGCACTTCCCTCATCCAGCCTTGACCTGCTCTCCCTATTCTACATTCTCCTCATGTTGAGTACTCTACCTGATCATCATTGCAACTCTTCAGCTTCTCTGGTGTTTCAACCCACGCGTCTAGCATCGCTGGGTGTTATGCTGAGATTTATCAGCTTGTTTGGAAGTTGAGACTCTTCATATTCTCTATCATAGTCAAGCTAATCCTCTCTGTTGTAGTTACAAGATTCAACGCTCATCCATCTGTCAATCGCCTCTAAGAATTGTCTTAAATCACTAGAAGATGCCTTGAGCCTCTTCATCTTCTATGGCGATCATACTGAGGCCTCTTTAAGTCCTCTGGCATAAAAAATCAATCGTTTCTAGTAGTTACATTGTGAAGTGCAACAGTAGCCCTCCGATCATATTCAAGTCCACCTGCACCGTTGGATGGAGTTCATAGTGTCTTGCGTTTAATTTGCCGTTTCGCATTTCGACATTTTGGGATTCCCGTGGTTAAGGTTTCTTTATGCTTCACGTACTGATCCCCAAAACTCTGAAATTGAGCTTGGTTGCACTAGCTCCTTCCTCCATCTTCCTTCGATGTGACCAATGGCTGTGACCATAGGTTGAGCCAAAATGTGTTTCGCATTTAGACAATCCTGCTGTGACGCATCTCGACTCTCCAAGTCGCGATCTCCAAAACTCTGAAAAAGGAGCTTAGCTGGACTAGCTTCGATCATTTCGACATTTCGTATTTTGACATTTCGCGATTTTTCATGTCACAAATTCCTGTTGCGAGGCATCTCGACTCTCCAAGTTGCGATCCCCGAAATTCTGAAAAAGGAGTTTAACTCTTCGAGCTCTTCTCTACAGCTCTTCAACGATGTGACCACCGACTGTGACCACAACCTTATTCAAAAACTACATTTCACAATTTCACGTTTCGACACTTCGGGACTTACTAGGATGAAGAGTCTCGGGTCTTGATTCCTCCATATCCCAGTATCCGAAACAGTCCTCCTTCTTTCAGGATTTTCACGTTTCGCATTTCGCAATTTCGGGAATCCTGATGATGAAGAGTCTTGACTCTTCCAACTCCCGGTATTCGAAACTATCCTCCTTCTTTTGGGATTTCAACGTTTCGCATTTTGTGATTTCGGGACTCCTGATGATGAAGAGTCTTGACTCTTCCAACTCCCTGTATCTGAAACTATCCTCCTTTCAGAATTTCGACGTTTCGCATTTCGCTATTCCGGGACTCCTGATGATGAAGAGTCTTGACTCTTCCAACTCCCGGTATCTGAAAATCTGAAACGGAGTTATTTCCTAGTCTGCAAAACTCTTTGTTTATGTGCCTATTTTGGGATTTCAGTGTTTCTCATTTCGCCGTTTTGGCATTTTGGCACTCCTGTGGTGAAGTGTTTCGACACTTCAACTCCCGGTATCCAGGACTCTGAAATGGAGTTATTTCCCGGTCTGCAAAACTCTTGTTGATGTGCCTCTTTCGGGATTTTGGGATTACGGATTTCACAAATCTAGGATTCTTGTGTTGAAGAGTCTCGACTCTTGACTTCTCAATATCTCGGTATCTGAAACTCCGAAATGGAGTCGGATCAACGTATTCCAGTGTTTTGCATTTCGCCTTTTCAACATTCTTGTTGTGAGTTTCTTCCTTGACTCCTCCAATGCCCGGTATCCGAAACTCTAAAATGGAGTTTACGCTTTTGATCTTTCCATGCAATTATCCCTGCGTTGCTGATCTTCCTTGCCTGCCTATTTTCCATCAAATAAACAAGCACACTCTTTCACTCTTCGTGCACCTCTGCACTATCTCTTCTGAGCTTACGTTGTCCCTATTTTGCTATCGCTGCATACTCTGATCTTTCCATCAATGACAAGCACACCTGCCTGTAAACATGTCAACAGACTTCCCACATGAGAAGCATATTCATCAAGCGGCCATGCAACCCCCTTAAAGGTATAGGTAAATTTTGATATTCCATTATTTGAAGGACTAATAGATGCGAATGTTGTATATAAATGGTTGAATCTACTCGAAGGGTATTTTTCGGTGCACAATTTTTTCGATAAGGAAAATATTACTTTTTCACTCCTCAAGGTCGTCCCCCATATTAAGGACTGGTGGGATACTTACTCTGAGAAAAGGTCCGTAGAGGAATCTGCAATATTTGTGGTGGCCCCTACATGGGATTCCTTCCGGGATGCCATTAAATAACAATACTACCATGTTGGAAGCTACGAGGACCCATACACTAGATTGACCACCCTACGTCAAGAAAGGGACTAGATAATACCAAATTTCACCAATATTTTCCATACCCTGCGCACCAAATTAGGTGTCAAGGACTCTGAGCGACATCTGGTGCTCAAATAGCGCCACTCTTTGCATAGATACATTCAAATAGAAATTGATTTTTTGGACATCGCCTCATTGGGCATGACTTATAGATACACTGTCAAGATCGAGCATAAATTTAAGCAGAAGAGGTGAGATTTTGGATCTGTGAACTCCTCACAGCCGAAGCAGGGCAAAGGCAGTCCCAACCCACACATCAAGGGGCTAAGATGAGATGGCCACTCTCAGGGAAACCAATCCAAGACACAACAGAATAATGGCAATGAGAATATGAATAAGGACACGAGAAAATGGTGTGAGTACCATAAAATCCCTTGGCACAACACTGAAGAATGTCGCTCCAAGCAGTCACTCGTGGCCGAGATGAAGGATTTAGAGTAAGAGGCCGACTTTGATTCCGAATCAAATCTCGAAGGATGGAAGTGGATTATCGATGCTGAACCCAACACCACTGTCGCTACCACCAAAGTCTGGCCAAGCGAACCAGAATNAGGAAGGGGAACACCCCTTTCACTCACAAATGTGGGTAAAGGGGGATCTGCTTCATTTCATTGTCAATAGTGGCAGTCAGAAGAACCTGATTTCAGTAGATGTCATCAAGTGAATGTACCTGCCAATGACATTGTACCCGCAACCCTACACCATTGGCTGGCTTCACCAAGGAAGAGATCTCCATGTCATCCAACAATGTCATCTGCCCTATGACATCAAGCCTTTCAAGGATGAGGTATTGTGTGATATTTCTCCCCTTGAAGTTTGTTATGTTATTTTAGGACAACCATATTTGTGGAAGTGTCATGTTTTGTATGAGTCTAGACCCCACAGTGTTATTATTACTTTGGGTAGACAATTGTACAAGATACCAGAGGTATCTTCGCCTACTGCTATTTATTTAATCTCTTCGAATAAATGCAGTAAGGTCATTTCACAGACTGGGAATTTTGTCTTCTTTGTGATCCGTGCTCACAGTAAGAAAAAGGTTGCTGCCACATCTGTGGCCTCTACACAGAGCCTCTCTTTGCAGTAGAATTAAGTGGACAAGATCGTGGAAGAATACATAAACATCTTCTCCTCACCCACTGGGGTACCTACACACTTCCAACTCAAGCATCCAATTGATATGACCCACGATGCACCTCTACCTAATGCACCAGTCTATTGTTGCTCACTGATGGAAAATTATGAAATCAGGTGTCAGATCCAAGAGATTCTTCAAAAGGGGCACATTAGACCCAACTCCTCCCCTTGCAGAAGCCCAATTGTATTGGTGTAGAAGAAGGATGGGACTTGGCGACTCTGCATTGATTACAGATCCTTACACAAAATCAAATTCAGGAACCGGTACCCAATTCCCAGGATTGATGACCTTCTTGACCAACTCAAGGGGGAAAAGTTCTTCAACAAGATTGACCTAAAGTCTGGCTACCACCAGGTTCCCATTGAACCAACTAATGTATGAAAGACAACCTTCAAATATAAATAAGGTCTCCTTGAATGGATGGTCATGCCCTTTGGCTTAAAAAATGCACCAACCACTTTCATGAGGTTGATGGATGATGTATTAAGACACTTCACCAACTCTTTTTTGGTGGTATATTTGGATGACATCCTCATCTTCAACAAAACTTGGGAGGAGCACATGCAGCATATTCAATAGGTTTTGAGCACTCTGCGACAACACAAGATATATGCCAACTTGGAAAAATGATATTTTGGCATCAACAAGGTCCAATACTTGGGCTACATTGTTTATGAGCATGGGGTACATGTTGATCCAGCTAGGATCCAAGTCATTTGTGACTGGCCAGCCCCGACCACACTAAGCGAGCTTAGAAGGTTCTTGGGTCTAGAAAAATTCTATCGATGGTTCATGTTGGGATTCTCCCATATTGCATGGGACCTCATCTAGGTGACCAAGGGAGGTGTCAGGACAAATTTTGTGGCCACCCACCTATTTTAATTGGCTCCTCTTGTCCTTTTTTAGTTCAGTACGTTCTTTTGTACTTCTTTGTAATTGTGGGTTCTACACTTCTGGGGTTGTCTGAAGCCCTACACATATTCCAGGTGGATACTGGTGGCCTCTCACCTAATCCAACTGGATTAATTTGTATGTTTCCATGTCATCACATCTTGCTGTACTTCCAGGGCCATTTTGGAGCCCTAAATAATGTTTTTTTGGCTCACCATAGTCAAAATTTAGACAAAGTCATAGTTTGATGGCGTAATCTATAGTTCTCTAAAAGACTTTTCCAATGGGCTATCACGTGCCTAAAAAAGAGGTCGTATGCAAAATTTACGACCCTGGGTGGTTGAGGTACCAACTTACCCATAGGGGCCCATGTGACTTTTGGCGTTTCACCTCCTAGGGTTAGGTTTTTGGATGTCTAGGGTTTTGGCATTCATGAGTAATATCAAACATTCCTCCGGAGCCTCATTTTAATCATTCTTCTCAGACGGATGCATGTATTAGCCACATCTCTTCTCAGAGATAACTATCACCATTTGAGCAAGTGTTTCAGTTCTATAGTTTTACAGTTTCATCCTATTTCATTTATTCAATAGAAGATATTTTTCACTAGATATCTATGTTATTCTTCATATCTCTGTGTGTATTGCATTCCGTTTGTTAATCAGTTCATTCCTCTCCTAAATCTGGATCACATTCATTAGTGTTTTTCCAGGGGATTTTGTGGAAATCGCACTACTTTCGAGTGTCCTTCTTCGTCTTTTTGTTACCCTTCTTTTCCTGTGGCTTGGACATGTTTTCTGATGGCTAGTTGTTAGGGATGTCTTTATCATACTTTGGTTATTGCATACTTGCAGGCACAAATTCCCATTTGTTCTGGTTCCTAAATTTATTCTTGATTTTGAAAGCATACGATAGGTAGTTTCCAGTGATGAGATGTCTAGGAAACCCTTTTCGGTTTGGATGTACCTATGCAAAGCCCCGCGGTATTTCATTTAATATTGTACTGGTCATCATAGTTACCAACAGGGTAATATTTTTCCTTGACTGCATCCACAAAAAAATCCAAAGTGGGCTCGGCCCCATATATTCCAGATTCCTATGTGGATATTTTCTCCTAGTAAGTTTCCCACCAATGTTTGACATGGGGGATATCCTTAAGGAGTGCAAAGGTAATATTTTCCATGTCGAAAAAATTGTGAATAGAGAAATAACCTTCTAGCATATTTAACCATTTTTCTAGGGCATCCAGATTGATTTGACCTTCAAATATGAGAATATAAAAATTAACTTGTACCTTGAAAGGAGAGGTGCCTCCAAAGTGGTCGCTTGATGAAGATTTGCCTTCTGTTATCGATAGGCGTTGAAGGATGTGGGGAAAATTCTCCATCATTTCGTCCCTATCTCGTGTGAGAGCTTGCTCAAGAAATTGATTAATAGAATCTTATTCTCTGTCGTCTTTATTTTATTCTACCATGGAGGTATTCTTGGGAATGCGAGAGAGATTTTCCTCAAGAGACAAAATATCGAGACCCAACTTTCTATACTTGGACCTCATCGAGGACATGCACTGAAAAATGATCAAGAGCAGCTTGCTCTAATACCACTGATCCAGATTATTTTCGGCACAAAATGAGAGCAGAGATATAATAAAGAAACGTACAGAGATATATCAGATATCTAATAATATAACAGAGATTTATCATATATCTAACGATAAACACAAAGATACAATAATACACAATTTTTATTAATGAGCGAAATGTACAAAACTGTAGAAATACATAGTGAAAGACTCGCTAGAATGGTGTCAGCTTATCTCTAAGAAGAGATGTGACAGATATGCTCATTTGCAAGAATATGATGTTACAACGAGGCTCTAAAGGCCTTTTTAACAGAAAGAAAATCCAAAACCCTAACCCTAGAAGATGAAAAGCCAACATTTTGTGGACCCCGTTTTGGGTAGTTTGGTGTATCAAATTCCTGGGGGTGTAACTTTGGAATTCGATCTCTGTTTGGGGTGCACGATAGTTCGTTGGAAAGGTATCGACAAGGAAATTTATTTTGGGGGCTCAATCAAATCCTATTGTCGTCCTTCAGGTGACCGATCATTAAAAAACGTCGTTTAGGCCCTCAAAATGGCCCCGAAAGTTTGGGACCCGAAAAACTGCTAAAAATAGTAAGTTTCCAAAAAATTGTTTTGAGCTAGTTGGAATAGGTCGGTGGCCACCTAGATCCTCTTGGATCAACATGGTAGACATTAAACTAGTGAAATAATTGAAACATGTAAGAAATAACATCTTAGTAGGATACCTCAATGTGGTTTTGCATGGTAAGAAGAAATGAGGGGGTAACATTATCAAGGATTTGTTTGGGGAAAATATGGAGGATTTGATAAGTGAATGGGACATGGTAGACATTAAACTAGTGAAATGGAAATACACTTGGACAAATTCAAGTATGGGGCCTAAACACATGGATTCTAAATTAGACAGATTCTTAGTGAAAAGTGACTTACTTCTATAGGATTTCATAATCAAGTCTAAGATTATTACATTGGTTGTTTTTTATCATAAACCCATCTCCCTCTAGTTCTAAGAATATTTATATTATAGGCCATTTCCATTCAAATATAATCTTCTTTGGTTGTAAGACTAGGAAGTTCTGGAGAAAATCACTACGACCTAGAAGCTATGGATTACAGACACCCCGAACTACACATGAGAGAAAAAATTAAAATTGGCCAAAAATGTTTTGAAATAATTGGTAAGAACCTATTATTCATCCTTGATGAGTGAGAAATATATTTTGATATCCCATCTCAAGGAAACTCAAATCAATATTGGGAATGAAGTTGCTGCTGTAAAAATCTAGGCACCTTAGACAAACATTCAACGAAATTGTAGAAGGCCATGAGAAATTAAGAGGAGATATGGAGTTTAAAGTCAAGGAGTTTATGGATTACGTCATGGGATCGAAGCATGGAATTCTTCCACAAGAAATCAAAATCTTGAATTTCTTGGAATAACAACAAAGAAATTGCACATGAAATGGCATTAAAATGTCAAACTATGGAGAGATAAATAATGCGGCTTGGTCCCATTTTGGAAACCTATTTACTAAACAAGGTGGTGTGTATTGTGTAAATGTGGATACCATGATGGAAAACATCCAATAAATTATGACAAAGGAGAATATCTTAGATCTCGTGAACCCAATAGAGGAGGAGATATTTTAAATGATATTTTGGATTTAGAGCTTGACAAGTCTCGTGGGCCTAATGGGTTCTCAATATCATTTTATACATCCTTTTGGAGTCTGATTAAAATAGAACTCAAAAGAATGCTCCAATATGTGTAAAAGGAAAGTACAATTGGAACTAATACTAACTCATCGTTCCTTGCTTTAATTCCAAAAGAGGCTAACCCATCTTCCTTTTCTAGGTTCCAACTCATTTCCCTTTGCAACATATCATATAAAATAATGATGAAAATCATAGCCACTAGATTGAAAAGAATATTTCCTCAGATATATCCAAAAATAAAAGAGGGTTTATTCAAAATAGGTAGATAATGGATAATATAATCTTGGTTCAAGAAAAGAGAACAAAGGTGTTACCAGACAAATTAGTTTGTGCAGACATAGAATGATCTCCCTAGACTTGGAAACCAAGACTAGAACAAAACAAAGAAAACATACAACTTTCTCTAGGTTGATATAATCAAATTACCAATTAGCGAAGGATTCATATCTTGTACGAAGGTTTTCCTCTCTAGTTGTATCTTCCAGTTTCTTTGTCGTGAGACTTATGTATGATAACCTACAAGAAACACAAGCCAACAAAGGTGAAAGAAACAAGTATAGTTTGATACAACCTATGAAAATGATCAAGGAGAGATGAAACAAATATAATCAAATATAGAAAACCTTTGTGGGAAGGAAACTATATTATTGTATTAATGATAACAAAAAGAGATTACAACCAAAACTACCTTGATGTTCTGAATCTCCTTCCAACAAGCTCACTACTCCAATACCCACAATGAATCCATGAAATCCATCACCATCAATTGATTCCTTTAGCTAAGATTGAATTCCTAAAATCCAGAGAATTACTAACAATCCTCTAACAAAAAACCATAAGCAAAACTATCAATCATTATTCTCCATTCACTATTTTCTATTAACCTTTCCTCATGAGGGAAGCCTCCTTTTATAAATTGAAGAGGCAAAGGGTGAGGGGGTTAGGATGAGAGGTTAGGATCCCCTTAGATCAGGAATACAGGTGAGATCCAAAATGATCGGAGGACACCTCATATCGACGTTTTTCTTCTAGAATCTTCTCGAACTTCATTGTTTTCTCCCCTTTTAAGCAGTGTCACACCCTGTAGTGGAGCAACTTGAGACACCGTCGCACCCTGTACTGGTGCAACATACGAAACTTGAGGGTGTTGCACCCTGCAGTGATGCAATCTGTGAAAATCTCTTAAATTAAGGTTTTAAAGGCCCTAATAACATGTTTAACCCTTTTTGCATGTTTCCTTCTCTCAAAGTAAGGTTCTTCTTCAACAATCATAGCTTTTATGTCATTCAAAGTATTTTTAACGAACCCTAGGAAGGAGTGGTTCGGTCCCACATGGGTCTTTCAATGTGAATTTTATGAGTCCAAAGAAGGTAAACTCGGTGATTTTTCACAATTAGAGAGTTTGGAAAACAATTAAAGAAAATCCAAGGTTAACTTTTTCGTAAATTTAGTCTCCCAAGCTTGAAAAAGGTATAAATAATACCTAGGAGAACTCTTCTAGCCATGATTGACTAGAGTATTCCTTTTCCGTAATTATTCGTACTCAGCCTGAAAAAAAGGGGTAAACTAAAACTGAATAGATGCTCTTTCAAATTATTTAATGAGCGTGAAAGAAAACAAGTTCGCTCAACAATAATTTCATATTTATAAGGTTTTGAAGAAAGATTAAATAAATCCCTATAGTGTTTTGGTATTTTTTAAAGTTTTCCTTTTTCCTCATGAAAAAAATTAAAAAACATGTTTGGCCATAACTGTATGTTTCAAATACGACCTGTCACCTGCACAATCTAGAAAAAACTATCAATCATGTTTTATAATTAAAGCAACCAATTAAAGTGGGTAAAAATAAAAAAGAATATTAAAAATAATATTCTTCACTAGGTTAAAATAGACAAATCTAATTTGTTTTTCACCATTGTGTTTTTACCTCTTTCATAGTGAAAATAACCCTCTTTTGGTTGAAACTTCAAGAAATCATTGCGAGCAGATCGGTGGACGATTCAGACTCCCATTTTTTCTAGGTAATAGCTCTTATCTTCCTCTTTCATTTGATTGTCATTTTCTGTCATTTCAAGTTGTTTTTGGGTGTTTTTGAGCTTGTGGGAAAGCCCTAAAATGTGCCTCCCAGGTGTTGCCAACTGCCCATATCGGGAACTGTGACACTCTAGAGTGTCTTAATATTTCTCAATCGGGAACTGCAACATTCTCGCTTTATGTGTAATACTTGGAGTGTGACACCTGAAAACCCAAATTTCTCTTTGAGTTTGAGAAGTGATGCTTGAAAATTTCGGTTCTTGGCTGACAAATAAATTCTTTCTTGGTTGTTTTCATACTTTTGACCGATTAAAATGTTGGAATGGAGGGAAAGAGAGCATGAATTAGAAGATAAAATTTCTGCTAATGCCCCAAATACTATGTTGGCTCTCTGGAGGTGTGAATTGGTGAAATTTTTCAAGATCCATGGAATGAGGGCTCATGTTAAGTTTTTAGAGTTCTTGGTGAATATGTGGGAACCCAATGAACAAGTGTTCAAGGTCACTATCCATGATTTGGCTTTAGAAATCGAAGACATCTACCTTTTAACAGGGCTCTCAAGGCAAGGAGAGTGAATCTCATTGTTTAGATTCAGGGTAGGCGATGAAAAGACCAATAATTACATTGCACAACATTGCATTTCCAGGACAAGGAAAAGTAGTAGGAAGATTCACATTAAAAATGTGAGAGACCTCTCTTAAAGAACCGTTTTAGTCACCATTACTCGAGTTGCCGGAAGTGAAACTCCTCATTTGGCCACCAACTCTCAGATGCAATATGTAGTAGATTGTATGGATCCAACAATGTTTAGTTGGTGTGAGGGACTACTCTAAAGCCTGAAAGATCAGTTGAAAAAGTGTAAGACCAATCTACTAAAGCAATTCGGTTACATGTGAATCTTAGTCCCTTTCTTCCTGGAAAGAGTTCCACTTTTGCGCTTATAGTCTATGGTATTAGACGAAGACCCCAACCCATGAGAGCCTCGAATGAAGAGGTGGGTGGACCTAATGATGTTCCATGGTGGCGGTCCCATAGTCTCCTATGATGAGAATTTCTTCAAATGGATGAAGAAACAACTCGTCATGGTAGAGGAATATGCCTAGGAAGGAATGGATTTCCAAGGAGATCTATATCTAATCCTTCCAGCAGGGTATTAGTGGAATGACGCAGGTAAAAAATAAACCATTTCTAATTTTGATTTTATTTGATTTTTTGGGTGTATTGTGACTAATTTGGATATCAACATGCATATATTGGATCGTCCAGACCATATGGGGCCTCTCCAATTCATAGGAGGGGTGAGAGTGGTTTAGAACTGCAAGAGAGTAGAGAATCTTGAGGATATAGAGAATAACCTCAAGGGATTGACTATGGGAATTCCAAACACTCAGATTGATGACCTAATGCATTAGTACCAGCTAAACACGATAGGGGTTTCTGGATGTATAGGTCATCTGCTCCGGAGGGTAGCCCAGGAAGTGTTGTGCTATCATGAGCACCATGTTTAGGTAGTAGACATATCGATATGAAATCTATAGGTTTGGTGTTGTCTCAACACATTTTGTAAACCTTTTGGAGCCTTAATATAAAGTGATTTCTACTTTTGTTTATTCAGTGCAAAATGTGTATGTGATCTTTACAGATGTTGAAATTTTTTATCTAACACATGATTAGCTAAATCATCTATCAATGTATTTAGACTTATTGGAATATGTTGAAATTCTAAATAATCAAATTCTCTTTCCAAGAGGTGAACCATTAAATATACTCGTAAAAGAGTAGTACTTCAGATAGAATAAATGTTACTTAACTGTAGTATCACGAGTTGAGATTCAAGTCGTGCAACTAGGAGGATAATACCAAGTGAAATGGATTGTTATTGGATAAATCCATAAGTGCAGACACAAACCGATCTCCCTAGGTCCACCTGGATCTAGAACAAAGCAAGACAGAATAATACTCTTTCCCTAGATTTTAACTATTGAATGAACTAGGAGGCAAGAATCATGAGCATACCTTATGATCACTTCCTTGGGTCTTTGTTGTACTAGTTTTGCTCCAATGCTCTTGCGTCGTCAAGACCACAACAATACAAACCAATCGAAGTGAAGACAACTCAATATATTCAATAGTTAATCTATGTATATGATCAAGGAGTTATACAATAAAGTGACATTAGCTTTATGGGAAAGAGACATATTACTGTATTATATTGATTGTGAAAGAGAGATTACAACCATGGCCTTGATGTCGTAAGGTCCCTTCCAACTGTCCTTCGTTCCCCACACACTTCTTGCTTCAAGGATTCTGAGACCATAGATCTGATAGCTACTCACAATCTATCTTGACAAAGAAAATCTCAAAGCCACTCTAACCAAGCCAAAGCTAACAAGCTCACTCAAGAACCAACAAAGCTAACCCAAGCTCGAGCTAACAAAAGCTAACTTTCTCCACGAGAGCTCCTCTCCTTTTATAAGTTTAAGAGGATAAGGTGAGGAGGTTAGGATGATCCCACTAAATCATGAAAGCGAGTAAGATCCAAACCATTCGGATGCCACCTCACCTTAGAAGCTTCTCCTTCTAGAAGATTCGAGAAAATGCTCATTTTTCCCACGTGCTGGAATTATCGCACCCTAGCTATAGAGAAACCTGCAAACACCTCGCACCCTGGCTATAGTGAAACCTGTGAGAATGGGTCATTCTCGCACCCTGCCTATATAACAACCTGCGAACATCCCTTTTTATAAGGTTTCTACATAGGAAAATGCAACTTCTTTTCTTAGGAAAAGTTCTTCTCCCTTCTCTCTTCAGGAGCTCAGGCCACTGACCCCTCTGAAGGCAACAGATAGGTTTACATCATTAACGATCATAGGGATGACGAAAATAATGTGTAACATGGATTCAGTTAATATTTCAATGACTAGGCTATATTCCACAATATTATTAGTTTCACGTCCAAGGCATATACCATGTAGACTTATTAACTCATCAATGGGCATATAGATTTCCCATGCAACCGATGCAAAGTTCTGGGTAGTGTGGCTAGCACCATCAACAAAGCCAACATATGGTAGAGGGGATGCTAACATATTCAAATCAAGCACAATGCAAGATAAGAAGTAGGAAGAAATTGATGAAAAAGGCAACAAAAGCACACTAACATATGTTACAATATTTACAAATCACTTATGTATAATAACTCTAAGCATAGTACCTTTTAAGGTAAATCCCATTTCTGGGTTCATCCAAAGAAACTCAATCATAATCTACCAGCTCATAGGCCTCTTTTTCTAATACACATTTAACAATGTAAGGGCCATGCCACATAGGCTCGAATTTTCCAGCTCCTAAGTTTTCACGATCTTGGTCATATAGCAGGACCAAGTCAGCTTTATAAAATACACAAGGTCTAATGGTTTTATCATATTGATATTTGACACGTTTTTAATGTGTTTCATTAGCTAGTGCAACATCACAACGAGTTTCATCTAATTGTTTCAAATTTAAAAGGCATTCTTCCTCGGTTGAAGTATCAAGAAGCAAATTGATGACTAGTTTCAAAGATGGTATTTCACATTCAATCAAAAGCATGACTTCTAAAACATACACCATATGAAATGGCGTAAAACCCATAGTTGTTTTAACTGAAGTTACATACGCCCATAATGCCAAAAAAATCATCATATGCCAATTCTATTTGTGAATCCCTACCATCCTACGAAGCATAGTCGACAAACAATTGTTGGTAGCTTCAACATGGCCATTGGCCCGTGGATAGTAAGGAGTTGAGTTTTCATGTCGTAAATGTTGGACACACCTACCAAACTTAGAGTGGGGTGAATGAGTGTGGGCCTCTTTTTCTTTAAAACTTCCCTCTTGCACAAAACTTATCAATTAGCATTGAACATTTATTCATTACCCATTGTTGTCATTTATAACCAGCTAGATGTAGACACATATCAACAATATATTATCAACAATTCATCATCACAATGGACAAAAAGAACACAAGATGTATGTACAATTTTCTTTTTATTACGGACTACAATCCTTGGGTTTATCAGCAACAACTGAATAGAGAACAACTCTACAAGAGCACCAGCTCTATATGCAAGACTCAACTTACATCCTCAGCACCAACCGAGATGAGGCAACAATCCTCAACATCTATCAATCTGTCAATAGGTACGCAATCTGTCAGTAGTGCATCCCGCGTGTGCACGCGCCCTGGCTCACTACAACCTGCGTGTGAACGTGTATAATGTAATAAGCGTATGATCTTGAGAAACTAGGGTTTTGCTTTGCTTCACATGCTCAGATCATCTGCAACCTGCATTCACTTTCTCTTCTATCTTCCACTATCCAAACTCACCCATAGCTAGTCACAATACATCCAAGCTCTCCAATAGCTTGCTCATGCTCCACAACAAATCAATATGAATGCTATATCAATCATGTATAAACAACTAGTGTACCATAGCAATCATGTCACTACAGAATCACAAGAGTGTTGCTCACTCCATCAACCAAATCAACCAAATTGAGCCACACCATAGAGGCCATACCAAGAATTCCCTAAGCATTCACAACATATCAAACAATATCATCTATCAAGACAATAATGTAACCATACCAGTGTCTTAGTGGTAGATATGAGGCCATAGAATGTAGATTTGGAACCTGCCTCATCATACAAGAGCTTGGCACCAGCTCAAACACAAATCTCCATGAGGTTATTTAGTCCACACTCCCTGTACACAGTCAGCCCGTGTGTACATTCACCCTATACACAACCAACCCGTGTGTACATGCACCCTATACAAAGACAGCCCGTATGGGCATCAGAAAATAGGGTTTTCTGTGACTCCGAGACTTTTGCCGTCAAGATCTCCGACATTGCCGAAACTTTGATGTGTCCATGAGATCCTCCTCTCACTCTCTTCCTCAGAATAGATCTTCAATCATGCTCAAGAGATCCACACCAATAAGATTCTCTCACAAGAAGCTCTCCATCAATACTCTAAAAGATATTACCAAGA
>SNQJ01S0020991.1:9309-53486 GCA_010110895.2 Picea sitchensis | reverse complement strand
TATTTTCCTTATTTTAGGGTTAACCACTTTCCATGAATAGAAAGTTCTCCAATACTTTATCATTTAAATATTCCTTCTTGATTTTGTCACTTGACTTTATCATTTAAATAATCCATCTTGATTTTGTCACTTTACTTTATCATTTAAATAATTATATCTTCTTTTCAAGCACTTTTACTTCTTTGACCTTTTGGGGCTTCAAGCCTTCATATGGGGGTCCTCCAACTTCATAAGGCCATAACTCTCAAACCATGAGGAGTTATGTGACATTCCACATACTACCGGAAATGGCATGACAAGCACTATCCATCTAGGATAGTTTCACCAACAACTTCATTGATCATCATCTCATTATTCCACATACAAGCATGGGTCCTCAAACCATTATTCTAGGATAACTCATTCTGTAAAGTGTCTTCTTGTGAGGGCTTTCACCATAAGGGGACCACTTTGGAGTTCATCCATTTGTGCACCTTATCAGCCATGATAAGACACTAATGATTCATCTTTGCATCGATTGGCTTCCACTTGGACATATATTATTCTCATCAAGGGAATCATATCAATCAATTACTTGACATCAATCAATGACATCAATCAAACCAGACCATTTACATATGATCCAACAATCTACCAAATAATCAAACCATTGGCATCAATGACAAACCATTGGCATCAATGACAACATGATCCAACAATCTCCCCCTTTGGAATTGATGGAAATACCAACATTGATGTCTACTCCAATTACCAATATTGATGTCAACATGTAGACAAGGCATTCTCTACATCAATAGTCAATGTGACTATCTTTCCACATCAATATCTCCCCATCAATAGACATCAATCACATCAATGTGATTATCTTTTTTACTATACCATTGTGTGATCTCACCATGAGAATACATCAATGTGATTATCTCTCTCCCTTTGAAATCAATGGCAAAGGGCCATTCTCCTCTTAGGGCTGCTCCCCCTGTCTTGTTGCCACTGTATAATCTCTCCCTTTTTTAACAAGGGATATCAATATGATGTAATGCTGAAAATACATTGAACATACTCCCCCTGTGACTATCAATCCTCCTGAAATTATGCTTTTGTTCTCTTTCTTCAAATGTAGGACTCTTTTCTAGGTATGCATCTGATAAACATCTCCTCCTAGAATCATGGGAAGAAGAATGAATCCCCCTAAGGGTATGTCTCCCCCTATCTTCTCTGCAAGATGAACAATATGCTATCACATGACGATCCTTGTACCTGTTAATGCATCAAACTTGTGCCATACCATACATCATGAAACAAAAGATATGTTATCAATGAAATAGAGAATCATGAACAATATATCCACCAGGTACATCATGTACCAAAATGTTCCCACCATGCACAACACCCATGTACATCAACAATGTGTCAAAATATATCATCCATGAAATGTATCCACCATATGACAACATGTGCATCTACCAATATGCCAACCATGTGCATCTACCAATATGATCCAACCAATGTGCATCTACCAATCATAAGATATACCAGCCATGTACACCACCAAATTATTTTACATAATCCAATAGATGAGCATTTGATCAAAATTAATCCATACTCTTGGGTTAGTGCCATGCACCCAAGATTTATTTTATATCATAACCTTTCGTGATCTCACTTAGAACCATGAAAACCTGCAACAAACAGTGTTAGAACCTGCAATAAACAATGTCAGACTCTGCAGTACAGAGTTATACCATCACATCAAACTCCAAGCCATGTGCATTGCCTTTTTCCCAACAAACTCTAAGCCATGTGCATTGCCTTTTTCCTGCTTTTACAATATACACGTATTCAGATATAATCGAGCACGTGTGTAATGGACCTATTCATATAGTCAAAACGCATGGACATGCATCACACCATCAGCACTGTGTGTGCTATAGTAAACACACTTTGAACTTCTTCAATCTTCCATTCTCGATCTAGTCAGCTCAGTTCTCTTCTACCCATTCCTTTTTTGTAGATGACCCTTCTCTTCGTAACTTGAGCTCTCGAAAGGGTATCCATATTTTCAAAGATGTCTCCCTTTTCTTATTTCATTCCATCTTCTAGCTCATGCTATGTGAAGTCCTCATCATGGACTTTATTCTTGTGTTCCAACACTCCTCGGGTTTGTGGCCAAATCCACTATAGTTGTATCATCTCATGGAGTTATAGTGAAGTTTGAACAACAATATGTCCTACTGATCACATCTCCAACACCTTGTGGTGATATGGAATCTTCCATTATATCTCCTTTCATAAGATCTACATTCAAAAGCTTTGTGACCATATCCATTACATGAATAACAATGCCCATGAAAATACTCTTCATACCTTGCTTTGGTGTCCCAAAAATGTTTTCTTGATTTCTTCCGTTTTGTTCTTTGAAATTTTCTTTGCCTTGTGTAGATGGTTGTTTTGCAACATTATCTTTCTTTGATGGACTTCTTACCTCATGCTTTGAGGTGCTTGTTTCAGCATGTTTATCTTCTCCTATGTATCCAAGGCTTGGATTTCTATCACATGATGGTCTTTGACATTCCAATATTTCATCCAAGATTCGTGAGCTATTCAAGAATTTGTTTGACTTTTCCTTAATCTCTTCTTTCCGAGGTCAACAATTTCAGCATCTAACTTACATGAAATCTTCCCTTTTTCTTTTATTTGTATCTTCAATAGTTCCTCTATCTCTTTTGGTTTCCTTCAATTTGGGTCTCAGATGGACAATAGTTTCAAACTTTTACTAATCTCATCATCTATATTCATGTCTTTCTTTTCCATTCTTTAGTCTTAGGATCTCTTCTTCCTTTTCTTTTATTTTAGAACTCTCTTCTTGTTCTTTTGAGCATTCCCTTTTAACTCCAAGACATGCCTATCCTCCTAAGAAACTTCTTAGTGTTATCTCCAAAGATAGTTATAGAGTGTATAAAAATGATCACTCCTACATGTATAAACCCTCTTCACTTCAAGTTTTAATAGATTTCCTTCTATTCTTTTCATGTGACAATACCATCAAACTCTTACACAAACTATATCTACATCTCTTATTCACTTGTAGAGAAAAATTATCATCATCATCACTGCATTCAAAGGCTTTAGAGTGTTTCCACCTTCATTTGAAATATTATTATCTTCATGATTCTCCTTTGTACTATTACAATTTGATTCTTTATCTTCACTTGAAATATTTTCAAAATCATATTTAGAAAATAATGCATTCAAGAGATTTTACGATTCTTTACCTTTTGATGATCTTGATGGAGTGGTCTTCAATTTCTTTCTTTCTTCCTTGATTTGATATGTCTCATCTAGCTTTAGCCATAGATCATCAAGTGGCGTATCATTCCATGCTCTCTTTGATAGGGCTTGAGAGTCCATCAAGAATGGTCTTGAGAGCCAATAAAAGAGAGCATGGGACAATACATCATTCTTATTTCCTTTCCTTTGAGCTTCAAACTTTGGCTTATTCTTTTCAACTAACATGCCCACCGATGGCTATTGCCTTCCAAATAGTCGCCTCCTATATTGTCTTCAAATGTATTCCCATCTCTATTCTCCAAGTAGAATAGTTTTCCTCATCAAGGATTGAAACCCCATCATCCATTTGTGTGTCTGTTGATCTCCTTCAAGCTTGTTAAGGCTTGTAGAAGGCCTTCTAATGCTCAATTGTTGATCACACCTACCACACTTGGGGAGGGGGGTGAATGAGTGTGTGGGCTCTTTTCTTTAAAACTTCCTCTCTTGCACAAAACTTATCACCAGATTCAACTTTTATTCACTACCTATTGTTTTCATTTATAACCAACTAGATGTAGGCACATAATGCTGAACATATATCGCTAATATATCATCAACAAGTCACTACTTCACAATGGGACACAAAGAACACAAGATGTATGTACACTTTTTATTACTACTCATAATCCTGGGTTTATCACAACAACCTAATAGAGAACAACTCTACAAGAGCACCAACTCTATATGCAAGACTCATCTACATTCTCAACACCAACTAAGAAGAGAAATCAATCCTCGTCAGATATCATGTCAACAGTACGTGGGACTGGCCAAGAGGTGCGTAATCGCGGTGCACATGCCCCTGCTCACTACAACCCACGGTGAACGTATAATGTAACACGTGTATGCTCTTGAGCAACTAGGGGTTTTCTTTTCTTCACATGCTTAGATCATCTGCAAGAACCTCGTACGTTTCTTCGTTTCCATCGGGTCCGAATCCTCAACCATCATATTCAAGATCTCCAATAGCTTGCTCATGCTCCAGCTAACAAATCAATATGAATGCTATCTCAATCATGTATAAACAACTAGTGTACTATAGCAATCGCGGGTTACCATAATCACAAGAGTGTTCCTCACTCCATCAACCAAATCAACCAAATTAAGCCACATCATAGAGGCAAGCCATACCAAGAATGCCCTACACATTCACAACATATCAAACAATATCATCTATCAAGACAATAATGTAACCATACTCGTGTCTTAGTGATAGATTTGAGGCCATAGAATGTAGATATGGAACCTGGCCATTATCCAAGAGGCCGGGCACCGGGCCAAAACAAAAATATCTCATGAGGTTATTTAGTCTTTACTCTCCCTCGTATATAATACCGCATGTACACTTCAATTTATACACAACCAACCCACGGTACATGCACCCTATACACGTGTGACAACCTAATGTGGGCATAAAAAAAATAGGGTTTTCTATGACTCAGAGACTTTTTCCTGGCCAAGATCTTATACATTGTTGAAACTTTGATGCGCCCATGAGATCCTCTCCTCTCACTCTCTTTCCCTAATAGATCTTCAATCATGCTCACAAGATATCCACACCAATAAGTATTATTACTCCAAAAGATATTACCAAGAAGCTCCATTAATCCACAAAAGGATTCTTACCAAAAAATGTACATTTTATTAAGAGATCCTAGTTTTATTTATACTTTCATCTTCTAGGTCACTTAAATCATTTTTAGGGTTACTTAACCCATTTCTAGGTCAATGAACTTATTTTCTTATTTTAGGGTTAACCAATTTCTCTCCATGAATAGAAAGTTCTCCAATACTCTTTATCATTTAAATATTCCTTCTGATTTGTCACTTTACTTTATCATTTAAATAATCCATCTTGATTTTGTCACTTTACTTTATCATTTAAATAATGATATCTTATTTTCAATCACTTTTACACCTTTTTGGAGCTTCAAGCCTTCATATGGGGTCCTCCAACTTCATAAGGCCATAACTTAAGAAAATAAATAGATAATAATAATAAAAAAAAAAAAAAAAAAAAAAATGGCATGACAAGAACTATCCATCGAGGATAGTTTCACCAATGTACTTTCATATTGATATCTTTCATCTCATTATTCCACATACAAGCATGGGTCTCTCCAACCATTCTTCTAGGATAACTCATTCCTCGGTGAAAGCTGCCTTCCCTTGAGTGTTTTCACCATAAGGGGAGCACTTTGAGTTCATTCATTTGTGCACCTTATCGCCATGATAAGACACTAATGAATCATCTTTGCATCGATTGGTTTCACTTGGACATATATCATCCTCACCAAGGGCATCATATCAACCAATTACTTTACATCAATCAGAATGTGTATCATTTATAAGGATCCAACAATCTACCAAATAATCAAACCATTGGGTATCAATGACAACATGATCCAACAAGAAACCCAACTTGGCGCTAATTATGACATCATATAATTGAAAAAATGAGTTCCATGATCAGTTTCAATGGCTTGAGTCACACCTAATCGAAATATAATATATGATTAAAATGAAAAATAGCTGTAGTTTTCCCTTATTGTTATATATGGGAATCCTCAACCCATTTAGTAAAATAGTCTACAACGAAAATAATTTACCCATTCCCCCTGACCTATAGGTAGGATTGAATTTCATAAAATCAATGCCCCATTTTCAAAAGGACCAACTGAGAACACAGGATGAAGAGGAGTATTGAAGTAACGATTGTATATCTGTCACACATGAAATTTTTGGACCACAAAGATGCAATCTTTAAATAAGGGATGGAAAAAAATACTATGCCCATAGAATTTTTTTTGGCCTTGAATACCCGTAACATATGACCACCACATACAACATGAAGTCATTAAGGGCTCTCTCACTTCGCAGTTAAAACCACTAAAAATATGGAATCGACACCATGACGATAAATTGTATCACCAATAATGATGTATTGGAGAGTTTGGTATTGAATATGAAGATGTTTAGTACTAGAGAGATCATGCTAAAAGGTATGGGTTTGGATATAGATGATGATATCTTCAGCATTCACATCGTAAGAGATGATCGTAAAGAGATTCATCAGAATCTGCATTTTGTTGGATCATCAAGGTTGTCATTGATGCCAATGGCTTGGTTATTGATACCGGCGATTGATTGATGTCAAGCGACATTTGATCAAGGAATGATGTAATATAATATGTATCATCTCTTGATGAGAATGTATGGATGAAGATGGATCAATGAGTCATTATTGATATGGCTGATGAAGATTGATCGGCTGTGGTTTCATTGGTATATGAATGCATTGTTGACGTAGATGACTCATTATTGTCTATCATGATTGACAAGGTGCAATAAAATGGATGAACTCCAAAGTGGTCCTCTATGGTGAAATCCCTCACTGAAGACACTTTATGGATTTTCTGAGCTATCCTAGAAGAATGGTTGGAGTGGGTATGCTCTCATTATTGTCTTTATCATGATTGATAAGGTACAAACGGATGAACTCCAAAGTGGTCCTTTATGGTGAAAGCCTTCACAGAAAGACGCCTTATGATTGAGTTATCCTAGAAGAACAAGCCGAGGACCCATGCTTGTATGTGGAACTGTTCCAGATGAAGATCAAGGAAATTGTTGGTGAAACTATCCTGATAGGTGCTTTGTCATGCCATTTCTCTGTGGTATGTGGAATGTCACATAACTCATGGTTTTGAGAGTTATGGCCTTATAAAGATGAAGGACCCCACATGAAGGCTTGAAGCCCCAAGGTCAAAGAAGTCAAAGTGACCTAAAAGAAGAAATCATTATTTAAATGATAAAGTAAAGTGGACAAAGTCAAGGTGCATTTGGTTTAAATAATAAAGAGAAGTGACAAAATCAAGAAATGATAAAGTAAGAGGACAAATCAAGAAGGAATATTTATGGAAAGTGCTTAACCCTAAAAATAAGGAAAATAGGCCAAGTGACCTAGAAATGGCAGGAATATTATTTAAATGATACCAAAGGACAAATTCCTAAGGTGGATTTATTTAAATAATAAATTTGAAGTGACAAAATCAAGAAAATGATAAAGTATGACAAAATCAAGAAGGAATATTTAAATGATAAAGTACTGGAGAACTTTCATTGAGTGGGAAAGTGGTTAACCCTTAAAATAAGAAAATAGGTTAAGGACCTAGAAATGGGTTACAGTGACCTAAAAAATGGGTTAAGACCTAGAGGATGAAAGTATAAACAAGATAGCAATGGTCTCTTGTAGATCATCCCTTTTGTGGATCACTGGAGAGATTCTTGTGAGAATATTTTTTTGAGTATTGATGGAGAGCTTTTTTGTGAGAGATTCTTGAGCATTTTGGTGTCAAAACACTTGAGCATATTGAATATCTAGGTGACTTGTGCTAAATCTTAAGGATATCTAAGCTGAAATTCGAGGAAAGAAGGAAAAGAAGGTCAAAATGCAAGGAAGGATAAAATTTTTGATGGTGCTTTCTAAGGTATGTTATTTACGTGTCATCTCCACCATTCGCCATAACTTTTTTTTCTATAATGATCGTGATCCGCACTGCTATTCAAGTGAGAAGACATATCCAATAATATCCGGGTATTAAAAATTCATCTTGTGGGTCATTTTATTTTGGGAGTTACACCTATGGAAAATAGGGTTTGTGACCGCATTCCGAAACTAGTCAAAAACAAGTGTTTCCGGTAAAAGTCATAACTTCTTCATAACAAACTAAATTCAAGAGCAGTTCAATTGTGTTGGTTATATTATTATACCTAGAATTATTCTCTGGAATAGTTTCATATTGATTCAACAAATATTCAATGTAAAGTACACTCTCTACAAGGTCGCTTCCTAGAATAAGCCAGACCAAAAAAGGTATGCCATTTTTGCTATAAATCCTTTTATGAGAGGTTACAAGTAGTGCCAATTGGAGAAATTGCATAAAACACACACTAAATAACATTGTTGATCTTGTTTCATATTTATTCATTACAGGTACAAAGTTATTATTATTTCGCTAGGTTGTTGACTAATCCAAAACGTTTTCATGGTTGAGACATTGATGAGCTAAGGTCATTGCCATTGAGGTATAGTTGATGATGTTGGTACATTGATGAGTCATTGTTTATGAGTAGTTGAAACATGATTGGTATATACTTTGTACATGGTTGGATGCATTTTTTATGGTACAGTTGATTACATATTGTTTGGTAAAGGTTGGTATGTGGTTGATACTCTTTGTTTATGGTAATGATTGATATATGTTGAGGATTGTTGCCTCATCTTAGTTGGTCCTGAGAATGTAAGATGAGTCTTTCATAGAGTCATGCTCTTGTAGAGTTGTACTCTATTCAGCTTGTTGCTGAAAAACCCCTGCATTGAAGTCCATAATAAAAAGAAAAATTGTACATACATCTTGTGTTCCTTGTGGAGATGATTTGTTGATGATATATTGTTGATATATTGCTGATATATGTTGCTGATATGTATTCACATATAACTGATTATTAATGACAACAATGAGTAATGAGTAATTGTCGAATGCTAACTAATAAGTTTTGTGTAAGAGGGAAGTTTTGGGAAAAAGATCCCCACACTCATTCACCCCCCCTCTAAGTGTGGTAGGTGTGTCCAACATATTCTTCGGTCAAACTCTCAAATGAAGATGAGAGAAGGTCACAAATTATCTCAGTAAAGACCAAATATTTCTTAGATTTGGATTTTCCGAATTCTAAATCAAAATCTTGTAGGATAACAATCCATTTTGAGTATTCCCCCCCCAACACTTGGTGAGTCAAGATATGTTGCATGGGGTTACAATAAGAAATAATGGTGGTTTTGCGTAGTAATATGTAGTGACAAAAACATTGGACAGTGTGAAAAGCAGGCAATGCCAATTTCTCCAAATGTGAATATTTGATTTCAGTAGGAGATCGAATCTTACTCAAATAGTAGACCACATGTTCATCATTCGAATTGTCCTGTTGCACGAGCACCATAGAAATGGTACTATCAGAAGCAACAAGGTATAAAAAATAATCTCGACTATAGTCTAGGGGATGTAACAATGGTGTATGAGTCAACGCGTGCTTTAGAGAATCAAATGCCATTTAAGCAGTGTCATCCCAAACAAAGGGAACCCCTTTCTTAAGAAGTCAGATAAAACCCTTGGTTAGTTCTACATATTTAGGAACAAATCGACGTAAACAATTTCCTTCCCTTGCAAACTTTGGAGTTGGCGGAGAGTCGAAGGAGGAGGTAAGTTCAATATGGCCTTGATCTTCAAGGGATCAACACAAATCCCTTTCTTTGACATGATAAAACCAAGGAGATTTCTCGATTCCACACAAAATACACATTTATGTGGATTTAAACGAATATTTTAAAAGCGACATCAAAGAAAAATAACTCAAAGATGTGCAGGATGATCCTGACGTTGCATGGAATGTGCAGGTAAGTAATCAAGATAGGGTTGTAAAATATGCTTAATATCGTGAAAATCATAAGACAACTCACTGAAAAGTTGCACCGACATTTTTGAGTCCAAAAGGGAGTTTTTTATAGGAAAAGGTACCCTAAGGACAAATAAAAGAGGATTTGTGTTGATCCAATTGTAGTATGTTAATTTGATTATAGCCGGATAAAACATCCATAAATGAGAATATTTCACTTCCATCACAATCATCAACGATCTGGTCAACGAAAGGGGTTGGGTAGTTATCTTTAGGACAATCCCTATTGATATCCCTATAATCAATACATAAACGGATTGTACCTTATTTGTTATTGACATGAACAACAGTGGAAACCGAATCAGTAAGAGGTACATGATAAATAAAACCCGCTTTAAGAAGTTTTTCAACCTCCATTTTAATAGCACCAACTTTTCATGGATGAATGGGGAGAAGCCTTTGTTGAACAAGCTTGGCTTCATGATAAGTCTTAATTTCATGAATAATGATATTCAGGTCAATTCCAGGAATTTATTCTTAGGACCAAGAAAACATATCACATGATTCCTTGAATAGGGTTGTGTAAGTGTTGGAACAGGGGCAGACCCAGGGTTCAACGCTTCAACAACGCACCAACAAAACCCTAACTACCGACCCTTTCGAAAACACCTACGAAGCAGATGAAGTCTCACCCGAGGTAGAGGCAGGGGGGTTGTAGGACTCGGGTGTCTACAAACAAGCTGGGACATAGATATGTGATTACAACACTTAACAGAGAACTTAGCCAATAATATGCATTAGGTTATGATTCTCATTCTCATCGCAGATTAACCCTTATTATAGATCAACGCAGTAACAATCAAGATCTAATAATTCCAATCACTTAGCACATAGCATTAGCTCAGATCTAGCATTCATTTACACCATTAAGCACTAAGATACAACATCATATGTATTCATTATTCATAACAACAACAAAACTAAGAAAATAACTACATAAACAACATCACATAAAGCACATCAAGACATAGGATATACGTGGTTCACGCCAGTGTGGGGCTATGTCCACCAACTTCTTCTTTATTAGACTTTCAAGATTCTTACATACATCTGCTCCTGTGCACAAAGACACAAAGCCAACTCCGCAGTGGACAAGTATCTGCACACAATGCACTAGATCCACCTTCCCCAAAATCAGGTCAAGGCACAGAGCCAACTCCTTAATAGCACAAAGCCTTACTTTAGACAGTCATATTGCACAAAGCAACTTCCAATCCCTTGCACTAAGCCAAACATACTGTGCACATAGCTAACACTACTTCTTACATTGCTTGCACTAAGAACACCCTTTCTATATTACATTCCTTCCTATATATACTTTTACATCCCTTACAACCAGGCCTAAACATGGGTGAACCTATGGGCCAACATCCCAAAACCCTAATACAAAAACCCTAATGAACCCCTTGTTGGGTCCACAAAACAAGTGAGTTCCCTTGATCTCCGCTTCGCCTGGGTACTCCATCTTCGTCCAGCCTGTTGGAGTCCCAAAATTGGTCAAACACGACCAATGCTTCCTCAAAAATTGGTCAAGGGAAAACAGGCCCCCAACACTCACCTTTGACTCATCCCAAATCACTCAGATCTAGGCAATACTACTTCGAAGGCCTCGAGCTTAGCTCGATCTTCCTCGACTTGCTGCTTTGCTAGAGCCTCCATCTCATCGAACTCCTGAATTACTTGTTTTGTAACAGGCCCTTCCAGGCACTGTTCCACTGTCATAACCACTTGTTCTAGCTACGAGCCTTGTCCTTCAATATCTTCAAAAAGAGTGTAGGCTTCATGCTACACCAGTTGGATTCTCTGTGTAGCCTCCATGATTCTACTCTGGATGGCGGTAACCTGCTGCTAGATTGTGCGTTTTTCCTATGATCTTTTCATCCTCTAGAATGTAGTGAGAAACTTCATCTGTTCCTATATGGTGGATTCCTGTTGTTGTGCCTCTTGGAGATGTACTTCCAGTTTCCGTAGCTCTAGATCTTATCCGAGGTGCTCATAGGTTTGCACAATACAATTACTTAATTTTTTACACTCTGAGGAAAGTGTCCTAATTCTTCCTACTGCGTTCCTGGTAGCTTCTTCCCTCTGATCATGCACTTCTTGCGGAGTGATAGGTATTGCTTGGACCTCTAACTCCATTATCCGTGCTTGAAGTTGTTGAATGGATTCGATGAGCTTCCTCACTTGCATCTCAGTTGACTCTGGTTCCTCATGTGCCAAGCCCGACACAGAGCGAAGTCCTTTAGTCACTGCCTCTTTGACCATAGTCTACGCTGTGAGCAGATGGTGTTTTTCTTTCTGCATCTTCTCTTTTTCCTCCTCGAACATCGCCCTGATTTCATCTTTCTCTTGCTACACAACTTGAAGTTTCTCTAAGACATCCTCCTTTTCTTACTTCATGGCTTCTGTAGCCTACTTCGTTTCTTCTCGGAATTGATGAAGTCAAGCCTCTGTTGCATCTGCTAATATTTGTAATTGGGTGGGCTCCTCCCCCAATTCTGCAATTTTTGCTAAAGAAGGCGCAGTAGGTACTGAACGGCTTGAATGGATATCTTGTTGTATGTCCTTGATATCCTTTTGTATTCTGTCATACAGTGTTTCTTGCTTCACTTCATGTCTCTACAAGATATCCTTTGAAGCGTCCTCCATGACTGCGATGATGATATTGACATCATCCACTGTGAGCACATTCTTCAACTGAGGCTTATTGGCTCGGGTCGTTTTTCATGCTGAGGGTTTCTGCGGGGAAACTTTCCTTTGCTTCGATTTTTTGGCCTTTGTAAGGGGATCATTTGGCGGTGTAACTTTTCCTTTGTCTTGCTTTTATCCTTCTTCCCCTCCTTCTTCTTGGTTCAATTTTTCTCCTCCTCCTTCTACAGGTGAATCCATCCTACTTTCCTCTTAGGTGCTGTCCTCCTCATCATTTTCTATGTTCCACACTTCCTCCTTTTTCTTTTTTTTCTTTGCACTAGTCTGCCCATCATGCTTGACCTGAGTGACTAAGGGGCTTCCGATGATGTCGAGGTTGGAGAGTTATGCATATTCCACCAGGACAAGGAACTTTGATGGCCATTATTTGGTGATCTCCTCCATGTCTTCATCGGTCATCTTATAATAGGACTGTAGTTCCTCCTTAGTTTCATCCCTGCGCGCATTGATGTAGATAAAGTGTCGATCTGCGCAAAACTTTGCTAGCAGTCTGTATTGGTGCAGTGTATTCAGGGTCATTCATGGAAATTCCTCAATAGCATGCTTCAGTTGCTGGTAGTAGGCATGGAAGACAACATTTGACTTCCACTTCTTCGACATGTTATTTGTGTACCACAAGGTGGAGAACCTTGCGGCCAACGACTCCGATGGCTCGAATTTTTGGAATGTCACTCCTTCCGACATATGCCAAGAGATGAAGGTGATTAGTACTAGTAACCAACTGAAATGGAACTCATAGCCGTGATACTGTGCTTCACAATAGTCCTTCTCGAGCTCATTGATGAGGTAGCTTATCCAGTTCATTTGCATTCCTTCTACACACTTCCCTACGAGGTCTACTACAAATCCAATGACCTGTGTTGGACGATTCTTTCTGATGATCTTTCCCGCTATAAGATGACAATCTAGGTGCATTACATCATCCTGGATGGAGGCTACCTCGTAGCCTTTATTTCCCTTCTCTACATCGCCATATTCTTCCTTTATGCACTGTGCCAGGGAGCGATCTACAACCTTCTCTGGGTAGAACTATTGAGGGTCTGGTCCTTGCATGCTTAGTCCTATCATGAGGTGGATCAACATCAGATCCTCAATGATGTGCCTGTCGAGCCATATATAACCTCCATGATAGCATGATAGGAGGAGTTTAACCAAGTGTTAACCTCCTGGTGTCGGCCAAAGTGAGGGATATTCATCACATTTAGGATCGTTGATTGTGTGAGATCCTTTATCCACAGCTAGGAGATTATGCGTGGATTCTTCCTATTCATTATCATCAAATACCTATGTGGCGTGAGCATCGCGTAGTTCTTCCTTTCTCCGAGGTTGAAGTCATTGTTCTTCAAATTTGGGATGTGTCCTAACTGGGGTCCAACGATGCATATCCCCTTTGGGATGTACACAGTGATCAACATGTATTCAAAGTCACGCAGGATACTGTCACGACTAACTGTCCCAGCCAAAGGCGGTATGTATTCAAGAAAAATCGACGAGATCCGCTTCACTTTATCCTGATCTTCGCGGTGTTTGCTTCGCTTCTTAGCAGTGCGGCCAGAACGTCGTCTAGTCGATGGGGATGCTTGCAGTCCACCAGTCGATGATGCCTGTATTTCTACATACATGACTCTCTCAGCCATGAGGTCTACAAGTATCTCCTCCATAGACTTCTCTAACACATTATGTTTGCCCAAAATTCACACTTGTAATAAAAAAAATCGGGTAGGAAAACATACAAGCAAGGTAATAAAATGGGTGGCAAGGTATAGAAATCATAGCGCGATATGAAATCGATTCTCTGCTAGCTCAGATAATCATGGGTGGAAAAAGTGGTCTTGACGCAGTGTCCGACGGGTTAAATAAACAAGCATTGTAACATATTCCTCCAACGGGTAGGAGTGCCTCAATCAGTTCGTTATGGCGCGGTCTCAATGGTCCAATGACGGTCTTTCTGGAAATCACTGCATTTCTAGCCATTCTGGAGCGTCATTCTAACGGTCAGGGCACCTCCAATGGTTATATTTCTTCACCATGGCGAAGTCACATTCTGCGTAGTTCTGTTATTCCGACGAGGTTCAAGTTCTGTAGATCTGTCTCCTACAAAGTCTTTTCTGGAACTTGCTTCAGTTTTTCTAATTTGGATTTCTTCTTACTGAGCTTCCTTGCCTTATTTCTTGTGATCTAAGTCTCTAGTTTCCATTTTCCTTTCTTATTCTTATCTATTCTTAGCGTAGTGACTTCGCACTGTTGATGTTCTTTCAAAGGGTTCAGAGATAATACCTCTTTGCTTACTAGGTCCTGGGTGGACATACTTCCTTCTTGCATGGATAGGTCCTTTAAACCTTCATGTGCTCTTTCAACTTTGACAACTACTTCTCTTTCATTCTGCTGCTTCGACTCAACCTCTTGTTCTTCTAATAGTCGATCTATTCTTCTAGCTATGAGATCCCTTAGTTCTTTCTTTTTATTTTCTGTGGCTTCCTCCTCTGCTTTCCTTCTGATTTGATCCTTCTCAATCCAAGTCTTTCCTAATAAAAGTGGAAAAGGGGCATTGTTCTCAATAAATTTAATGACTTCAAATTCTTCTTCAATCAATGTCTCATGAACAATCATAGGTATATTAGTAACTCTTCCACATAGGGTTATCATTTTGCATTTAAACAAGCCTATCCTTCCCAATGAAGGTACCATAACAGGCTTTCCCAAAATTTTCCAAGTGCTTTTTGGCATGATATTCACATGTGTTTCTTCATCCAATACATAGTCTATGACAAAGTCTTCTATTCTTGTAACTATGTGCTATTCTTCTTTCAAGGTCTCTGGTAAATTGATGTCTCTGTGATCATCCATTTCTTCTTTTAACTGTATTAACATAGTCTCTGACTCTTTTTCTGTATGATTCTCTAACATATTCTTAGTCTTTTGACCTTCTTTATAGTTTTCTTGTCTTATGTTCATATTTTCAACTTTAGCAATCATTCTTGGACAATCCTCAATCTCATGACTAATAAATTTACAACAAAGACAAATAGGACCTGCACCAGGGTATTCTTTAGCAAGATGTCCCAATATTCTTCAATTGTAACATAGTGTCAATCGTCTCTTTCTTTCAAATGAGCCCCAGTCTTTCCTATATTGTGCACTGGGATCACATTGCTGGAACTGCAATTTGAAAAAATTCTTTCTAGGTTCCTGCATCCATTTATTAGTCCAAAAATTCTTTCTATGCATAGGAATAACATAATTTTCTCTATTTCTATCAAATTTATTCAGATCAACTCTTTCTTCTAACTATTCCCTAGTGTTTAGACTAGGAAAAAATATATCAATCAGAGTAAGTGGCATTCTATCACCATACATTTCGTATTCATATGGATTGGGTACTACCCAAGGATCATATGAGTCAAGGGATTTACTAGTATCAGTCAAAATCATGTTGACTTGGGTGACAGTGGGAGGAATGTCAGGTGGCAGGAGTGGAAAAGTTCCCATCATAGATGAATGTCTTAAAAGTACCACTCCAAGATCCTCATATGAAGATCGGGTTTTCTTGATAAAAGGAACACTACCAATGCGTGAATCATAATTAAAGTAGGCGAGTTGGTCTACCATGAATATTTTTCCTTGATGAGGGAAACATAGTTTATGAAACAAAGTAGAAACTATGGCAGACATGGCATAAATCCAACTACGTCCCAATAGAAGATTATAATCGAGTGGTGCATCGACAACTTATACTTGAACAATGATTGTCTTACCTTTTAACTCAATGGGTAATGAATTAAGTACTCCAAACAACTTATATCGTCTACCGTCAAACACTTTTAATGCATTAGGTGATTGGTTAATCAATGGAGAACCAATAACTTTCCAACAATTAAGAGACATCACACAGGTCGAAGCTCCTTCGTCTATAATAGTATGAAAAATAGTCTTTTGGTGCACAATGCCTTGAATTGGAAATGCAAGTTGGTGAGGGAGCCTTGGAAGATGAGTTTCGAAGTCAAAGGCTATTATATTTGGATCATTAGGGTCAATTCTACCAATTGCCGACAACAATGCTCTTCGTTGTGCAGGGAACATTTGGAGGAATTTGAGGGCCGACATCATAGAGGGATCTTGAGCTAAATATTCTACAATACTGTAGTTTTGAGTAGCTTGCGCATGTGGATTAAAATATGACCTACGGAAAACACCTTTTGGAGGTGGTTTAATCACTGTGTCTAAACTTGGTTTGATCAATATGCAGAGGACCAGTAGGTAGTGGGGTAGATGTAGAAGGATGCTCAACAACACTTCCATTCAAGGCTATATAGTATCTGGCTTGTGTTGTGAGTGAAACCTCTTTATCTTTATTTGTTGTACACATAAGTACATAAGAGATTCCTGACACAGAGGGTTGTTATGAAGTAACCATTTGAGTCTGCTGGGATGGAAAAGGATTGGTCAATACATCAGGTGTGGTTGAAGTTCCTTTAAGGAAACGATTTACATCGACATGACACGTAAAATATTTAGTGTAATGATCCTCATCGAAAATGAGACAAGGATATTTAGGTTTATGTTTTTTCTTATTGTCAGCAGGTGGAGTTTTTGGTTTGTCTTGTGGTTCAAAAATTTGTTTTTTTTTTGCTTTTCCTTTTTTCTTATTTCCAGTTTTAACGGTTGGTGTAGATTGAATTGCATTCACTTCAGAAGTGTTACTAGAAGGAGTGGCATGAGGTGTAGTATTTGGAGTAGTCATAGTGGTGGGAGTTGTCTTGGGGTTGGGAGTTGTGGTAGACGTATTAATTTTAGTATCTTGATTAATATAACCAATCACACCATCAACAATGTGAGATTTTGTAGGAGGTGTTGGGTTTGGATTTTTCGATGAGCGAGGAGCATGAGGAATCATATCGTATAATGTTCCAGTCTGAGAATATACCAAATCAAGATACTGGGCATGACTAAGGGCTTGTTCTTCGGTAACTACTCCTCCCATAGAAACATCTCGAGCGATGGGTCCTAGAAGAGATTTAGTGAACCATTCAACTAACAATTGATTAAGAATGTGATCTTTCATTAATCGTCTTCTCCTTCTCAACTCATGAATATGATTGGAAATATGAATAGAGGTGGTTTGTCAAAGTGAAATTAAAATCTTATTACCTATTTCATATTGAATAAGTAGTTAAAAATGTGTGAGGAAGGCCATGGTTAATGAATTAAAGTCATGGAATAATCCTCTGGGTAATTCAATATACCACTTAGCTATGGTTCATGTAAGAGTTATTTGAAAATGATGTAAGCGTATAGAGTCATCCATCAATGAGTTTGATGAACACCAAAGATGTAAATTCATAACATGATTATTAGGATCATCTCCCGGTTTACCATCGAACTTCAAAATATTCTAAGGTAATTTGGCAGGAATAAATGGCCAAAAAGGAGAGTGTGAAATGGTATCATTCATTAATCGAGACAAGTCTAGTAAATCCAAAGTGGCTTAAAAGGGAAATTGTCGATTAACTTTAGAATACTGGTAAATTTGAGGAGGAAGTTTTGTTGAAATATCAATAGGACCATAAGCATCTTGTAAAGGTGCATTATATATTGATCATATCTTACGTTTTTGTTGGGGGATTTGAGACATATAAGAAGGGTTAACTTATTGAATAGGCATCCCTCCTTGAGGATGAATACCCATTTGAACAGGTTGACTCCATGTAGGGTTCACAGTTCCTGGAAAAGGTTGTCGAGGATTAAGACCTAGGAAAATAGGGTTGGAGGGTCCATCTTGGGTAGTTCTGGGAAAACTTTTCCCAGGATTGAGACCTGGGAAAACAGGGTTAGAGGGACATGTGTGATGGATTCCTCCACATGAATGGCCTGTGAAATTAGCTTTCCCCCCAGGCTATTGTTTTGTCACGATATTCCAAGATGGTCCTATAACCTATGATCTAGTAAAAGGTTGACCCATAACAAGGTTTTGTCCACCAACTTAAGGTTCCCCTCTAGCCGAAATTTGTGTCCCAAAAGAAAAATGAGATCCAGAAGGATGTTGACCACTTTTTCCTCTAGGAGAGTGTGATACTCCTAATGAAATTTGGGTAGGATTAGGAACTCATCCACTAAGAGAAGTATATTTGGGAGAAAGTGATTGACCTTCTCTAGGAAGAAGTGGTGTTCCAATAAGATTATGAGATGTCGAATAACTTCTAACTTGAAAAGGTAGAGTTTGTACAATCATCGTGGCTCTATTCAATTGACTATGAAGGACAAGACCTATCCCACTTGATACTTGACTTGAGATAGTAGCAGTAATACCTATTTTTTTCCACAGGATGATCAAGGAAAAGGTGCGAGGAGGTGCTGACTGTACTAGTAACAATAGGTGTAAGTGGTGTAGTAAAAAATGGTTGACTGATACCCAACCTATAAAAAATATTATGACCTGAGGGATTTCACCATAAAGGAAAAAATAGAGTTTTAATTGGATCTAATATGATATAGGTTTGAACATGGGTGGTGAATACTTCACTTTTATTAGGTTGTCCTAATTCCATATTTTCTTCTTCAAATGGCCTTGATGGTAATCTAGGATAATCTTCAGTTACAATTTCTCCTAAAGAATTTACTTGGACCAAAATTGGACCAAGGGGATCAGTTAATGGTGGGTTTACAAGAGGGACAAAACCTTCCTGAACACTTGTTATAATTCCCTCAGAACGTTCAATCAAAGGAGTACCAGCACTCCTAGTGTTAGAGTAATTTTCCTCGTCAACAATATCTCCACGAGAAGTATCTTATGGTCAATGGAGAGGTATTGGTTGACAATATTCAGGCGGAAATCCATGCATCCTACGTGAATGATGAAGACCATCATCAAACATGGTATAAAGGGTAGAAAAATTTAAATCACACTATAGAAAACAGACAACACTCAGCTAACAAACTAGGAAGCAAACCATGCAAACAAAACTTTTCACAGTGAACACACTAGTTGGTGATGAAATCCAACTTTGTGAGAGCAATGTAAAAATGGATTGGGTAGACTGGGTGGACTAGTTACGTTGGTGACCTAATTAATAGACTTACTCCCCGGTGCAAGTTCCTGCATGGAAGAACCGTGGGTTACCCTCCAAGGAGCTCGAGTGAGTTTGGCCAACATCTGACCTAGGTACAACATAGACTTTCCCCTCCACCATCGCCTTGTGTAGGATCCCTAAAGATTATTTCCTCTAAGGTTACCAATTACAACATCCAAGCCTGGGGAAACAATTGACATTCGGGTATACACGCAAGGGCAGGATCGAAACCCGACATCCCCTTGAGAGGTGCCTCAGACCGAGCTACTACCTCCCAAGTGATCCCAAAGTGTCTAAATACATGTTTGTAATACATGTAGACCACTCCACCAAGCCAAACAAAGTGGGGTTAGTTACTCCGTTGATCCCAATGTGACCTTGTGATTTACCCTTGTGTGAGAAAGGATGCCTAGTACAAAGATGTGGAAATTGGATTTGTCTCCCTAACGCAAGATCCGACATTTGTTTGAAATCTTTGGAGAGTTATCCTCACCACCTATTCCAAATCTGTACACCTAAGCTAATGTTGGTATTCTACCAGATAAAAAATATTGAACGAATTTATTAGAACTTAGTTTTAAAGGATGTTGTTTTACTCAAAAGGATGCGGAAGTGAAACTAATGATGTTTGACCTTGACTCAAAATATCATGCAATATGATATGAAATGGAATTTCTGTTCGATGAATCCTAATAACATGAGAGAGAGAGAAGGCACTTTTCTTTTGAAACAAAAAACTCAAAATACAATTCTTTTCAAGAAAGATCCCAATATTTTCACAAAACAATCAATGACTTAGTGATTCTAATTCATCCTAAAAGTCTAAATGCATAATCTTTTTCCTCTTGATTTAAAAATGCAAATGAATGTAATTCTACTTAAGTTCTTTCTTTTTCAATTAATACGAAAGTTTGCAATGAAAGAAAAAAAATATTCTTCAAAGGAAAAATATACATCCAAAACTCAAGAAACAACATATAGATACAACAAAAACTCCCATAATGATATTTCCAAAACTACATAGATATTCCAAATGCAAAGCAAAAGATAGATTTTTTTTTTTTCAAAGAAAAATACTCAACACAAAAGATAAGAGAAAACCATTCAATAAAACACTTCGACAAAATAAATTAAAGGCCAACTGAGAGACACTCAAATACAAGGCTAAGATATTATATATCTTTTAGATATAGAGAAAAAATTACCAAAGACAAAGCCAAGAAATCATGAAGAAATTGAAACAATGATAAAAAACAGGCTCTAAGACTGATAAGAAGACTGTAAAGCAAACCTAAGATTCACAACAAAGGTCAGATATGAGATCTGGATAGGAAAAATTCAATTAAAATTTTATTTTTCAAGAAGTGTCACATGCTACTATGGCACAGTGGAAATGAAGACCCTGGATCTTTTCAAAAAGATCCAGGTTGTGATGGAGTATTTTGAGTATGTATTGTTGCATAGATCCATAGTGTATGTTTCGTGGCTATGTTAAAAAATTTGAGTCTTTATAACGTGGATCCACAATGTATTTTTGATCCAGGTGGATATTGGTGGCCACCCACCTATTCCAACTGGCTCCTCTTGACAGTTTTTAGTTCAACACGTTCTTCTGTAATTCTTTATAATTGTGTGTGCTACACTTTTGGGACTGTCTGAGGCCCTACACATCTTCCAGGTGGATACTGGTGGCCTGCCACTTAATCCAACTGGCTTATTTTGTATGTTTTCATGTCAACACATCTTTTTATACTTCCAGGGCCATTTTGGGGCCCTAAAGAGTGATTTTTTGGCTCACGACAGTCAAACTATAGATGAAGTCAGAGTTTGACAACGTAATGCATATTTCTCAAAAAGACATTTCCAATGGGCTATCACGCACCTAAAACGAAGGTCGTATGAAAAATTTACGACCTCGGGAAGTCGAGGTAACAAATTACCCATAGGGGCCCACATAATGTTTGGAGTTTCATCTCCTAGGGTTAGGTTTTTGGATGTCTAGGGTTTTGACATTCATGAGTAATGTTAAAAAGGCCTCTAGAGCCTCATTGTAATCATTTTTATGCTCAAATGTATGCGTGTAGCAGCCACATCTCTTCTCTAAGATAGCTATCACCATTTGCCCAAGTGTTTTAGTTCTGCAGTTTTACAGTTTTAGCTTATTTTATTTATTCAATAGAAGATATTGTTCATTGGATATCTGTGTTGTTCTTCATATCTCTGTCTTTATTGTATTCAGTCTGTTAATCATTTCATTCCACTACTAAATCAGGATCAGTGGTATCAGAGCAGTCTTCTCTTCGTTTATTTTTCTTTGTACATGTCCCTGATAAGATCTGGATACAAGAAGTTTGGAATCGAACCAATCGAGTCATTGCAAGATCGGTCGCACTGAGCCCGAAAAAAAACCAAGGGGGACAAAAAGAAAGGTGATGGAGCAGGATATCCTTTTAAAATGTTGCTTGAGGAAACCCTTGCATGACAAAGGAATGAAATGATGGACAAATTTGCACATATCCTTCGGTGACTGCCCACAGGAGAAGCATCTTCATCAAGTGGCCATACAACCCCGTTCAAGGTACAACTAAATTTTGATATTCCATTATTTGAAGGACTGATAGATGCAAATGGTGTATATAAATGGTTGAATCTGCTCGAAGGGTATTTTTCGGTCCACAATTTTTCCGATAGGGAAAGGATACTTTTACACTCCTCAAGGTCATCTCCCATGTTAAGGACTGGTGGGATACTTACTCTGAGAAAAGGGTCATAGAGGAATCGTCAATATTTGTGGTTTCCCTACATGGTATTCCTTTTGGGATGCCATTAAAGAACAATACTACACTGTTGGAAGCTACGAGGACCAATACACTAGATGGACCACCCTGGGTCAAGAAAGGGACTAGACAATACCAGATTTCACCAATATTTTCCATATCCTACGCATCAAATTGGGTATTGAAGTCTTTGAGTGACATCGGGTGCTCAAATACCGTGACTGTTTGCATAGATACATTCAAATAGAAATGGATTTTATGGACATCGCCTCATTGGATACGACTTATAGATATGTGAACAATATCGAGAAAAAATTTAAGTAGAAGAGGCGAGAGTTTGTATCTGCAAACTCCTCACAGCCGAAGCAGGGAAAAGGCGGCCCCAACCCACAAAGCAAGGGACAGAGCAAAAATGGCCACTCTCAAGAAAACCAATCCAAGCCACAACATAAGAAGGGAAATGAGAAGATGAAGAAGGACACAGGAAAATGGTGTGAGTACCATAAAAGACCTTAGCACAACACTAAAGAATGTTGCTCCAAGAAGTCACTCATGGCTGAGATGAAGGCTTCTGAGTCAAAGGCCGATTCTGACTCTGAATCAAACCCAAAAGGAAGGAATCATATTATGGATGGTGAACCCATTGCCACTATAACTACCACCAAATTCCAACCAAGCGAACCAGAAGAACCAGAGGAAGGGGAACGCCTCTTTCACTCATATATGTGGGTAAAGGGGGATCCGCTTCATTTCATTGTCGATAGAGGAATTCAGAAGAACCTGATCTCAACAGAGGTCGAAAAGTGCCCAGACCTACCGACGACATCACAACTGCAGACCTACACCATCGACTAGCTTCACCAAGGAAGAGATATCTGTGCCAACCAACAGTGTCGTATGCCATATGACATGAAGCCTTTCAAAGATGAGGTATTGTGTGATATTTCTCCCCTTTAAGTTTGTGATGTTCTTTTAGGACAACCATATTTGTGGAGGTGTCATGTTGTGTATGAGTCTAGACCCCGCAGTTTTATTATTATTTTGGGTAGAAAATTTTATAGGTTACCAGACGTAGCACCGCCTACCGCTATTTCTTTAATCTCTGCTAAGAAATATAGTAAGGTCATTTCATAGACTGGGAAGTTCATCTTCTTTGTGATCCATGCTCAGAGTAAGAAGAAGGTCTCCGCCACATCCATGGCCTCTACACAGAGCCTCTCTTTGCAGCAAAAGAAAGTGGATGGGATCATGGAAGAGTACATAGACATCTTCTCCTCACCCATTGGGGTACCAACACACTACGAAGTCAAGCATCCAATTGATCTAACCCCCGATGCAACTCTTCCTAATAGACGATTATATCATCGCTCGCTAATGGAAAATGATGAAATAAAGCATCAGATCCAAGAGATTCTTCAAAAGGGACACATCAGACCCATCTCCTCCCCTTGCGGAAGCCCGATTGTACTGTTGCAGAAGAAGGACGAGACTTGGCGACTCTAGATTGATTTTAGAGAATTAAACAAAATCATAGTCAAGAACCAGTACCCAATTCCCAGGATTGATGATCTTCTTGACCAACTCAAGGGGGAAAAGCTCTTCAAAAAGATTGACCTAACGTCTGGTTATCACTAGGTTCCCATCAAACCAAATGATGTATGGAAGAAAACTTTCAAATATAGACAAGGTCTCTTCAAATGGTTGGTCATGCCCTTGTGATTAAAAAATGCACCAACCACTTTCTTTAGGTTGATGGATGATGTATTGAGACCCTTCACCAACTCTTTTGTGGTGGTATATTTGGATGACATCCTCATCTTCAGTAGAACTTGGGAGGAGCACATGGGACATATTAAACAAGTTTTGAGCACTCTGTTGTAGCACAAGCTATATGCCAACTTGGAAAAATGTCCTTTTGGCATGAACATCGTCCAATACTTGGGATACATTGTTGATGAGCATGGGGTACATGTTGATCCCACTAATATCCAAGTAATCTGTGACTGGCCAGCCCCAACCACTCTAACAGAGCTTAGAATCTTCTTGGGACTAGCCAACGTCTACCGACAGTTTGTGTTGGGATTATCCTATATTGCATGGGCCCTCAGCCACGTGACCAAGGGCGGTGGCAGGGAAAATTGCATGTGGGGGAAGGAAAAAAAATGAGCATTTGATGATCTAAAGTATAGCTTGTGCTCATCTCCAGTACTGTCCTTTCCCGATCTGCAACAACCATTCGAGATTGAGACTGATGCATATGACTATGCTGTAGGCGCAGTTCTCACTCAACACGATCATCCAGTGGCATACCATAGTGAGACACTCTCAGATACTATCCGAAAATACTCCACCTATGACAAGGAAATATATTCGATTGTACAAAATTGTCGTCCATGGAAACATTACATTATGGGAAAGGAGACGATCATTCACACCGATCACAAGTCTTCGCAGTTCATATAAAAACAAGGGAAGTTGCAGAACGACCGCCATCAGAAGTGGTCCACCTACCTACAAAAGTTCCATATCAACATCAAGTATAAGGCAAGGAGAAAAAATCATGTTGTTGAGTGCCTTAGTCGACCTCCCATGAGTGCACTCACCATTGTGATCCATTCCTATGGACATGAAGCATCTGAGTGGCCCCGAGTTTATCAGCAAAATCTGGACTTCACCACCACCTATAAGCTCTTGGGTACATGCGCGACTGCTAACAATTTTCACATTCAGGACAAACTATTGTGCCATCTGGGACATCTCTGTGTTCCTGCAAGAGAGAGTGAAAAGATGATTTGGGAAGCCCACCACAGTTGGATGTCAGGACATTTTGGCGTGGAGAAAATTGTGTCCGTTCTCCATAAACATTTTTATTGGCCAAAACTTCGAGAGGACGTCAGCAAGTATATCAGATCTTGAACTTCCTGTGCCATTTCCAAGCCAGCCTTTGAGAAGAAAGGCTTATACACCCCTCTTCCTACCCCCCAGAGGCTTTGGGAACCCATGTCGATGGATTACATGTCTGGCCTTCCATCCACCAAGAAAGGAAATGAGTGTGTGTTTGTGGTCGTTGATCAGTTTTCAAAGATGACCATCCTCACAACTTGCAAGAAGAACATCACAATGACATATACTGCCAATCTCTTCTTCAAATGAGTGTGGGTCCATTTTGGGATACCATAGACCATCATCTCTGACCAGGAAAATAGGTTCCTCAACACATTTTGGTCGATTCTTTGGTCACTGTTGGACACTAAGCTCACTAAATCCACTTCTTTCCACCCCCAAACAGATGGCCAAATAGAGGTCATCAATCAAATGATTGTGCACATCTTGTGCATGTACAACTCTAAGCATATGTGTACATGGGATGAGAGTCTCCTCTATGTTCAACATAGTTATAACATGGCTCTCCATAGCTCCACCAACCATATCCCATTTCAGGTGGGACTGGGATTCCAACCCTCGAGTCCCATTGATGTTGCACTAGCTTTTGAAACCACACAGATAGACTCTTCCCATGTTCAGTATGAGATCGACAAAGCCACCAGATTCATTAAGCAGATTTAGCACATCCACCAACAGGTCCATGAGATTTTTCAAAAAGCCAATCCTAATTACAAGAAGCACCATGATCAACACAGGGTACTGCACCAGTTTCAGGTTGGAGACAAGGTATGGTTACATATGTAGAAGGAGCATCTTACAGGGCCCCATTGGAAGATCTTCCCACTTCTCTATGGGCCTTACACCATCATCAAGGCTGTGGGTAGAAATTATTTTGAGCTCAACACCCTACCCTTCCTTGGCTTGCACCCAATGTTCAATGTGGACCTCCTTAGGCCATATTTTTCACCATTATTGGACACCTCAAAGATCACAGAACAATTGACACCAATAGAGCTCAACCCTGACTGCATGGAACATGCATCCACTATCAGATAGTGGACACATAGGTCAAGGGCACTCGACAATAGAGGATCCAACTCTATCGGGTTGTCAAGGCAGGGAAACTCCTACACCAAGGAAAGTGGCTCACATAGGGGAAACTTCAGCAGAAGTTTCCTCACCTGATGGGGGAACTCAACGCAATGGATACCATTTCTTCCTAAGGGGGGAGGAATGATCCAAGTGGATATTTGTGGCCACCCACCTATTCGAACTGGCTCCTCTTGATAGTTTTTAGTTCAACATGTTCTTCTGTACTTCTTTGTAATTATGGTTTATACACTTTCGGGGTTGTCTGAATCCCGACACATCTTCCAACTGGATACTACTGGCCTCCCATCTAATCCAACTGGCTTATTTTGTATGTTTTCATGTGAGCACATCTTGTTGTACTTCTAGGGCCATTTTGGGGCCCTAAAAATGTTTTTTTGGCTCACCACGGTCAAATTGTAGACGAAGTTAGAGTTTGACGATGTAATGTGTATTTCTCAAAAAGACCTCTCCAACAGGCTATCACGCACCTAAAACATAGATCATATCCAAAAGCTATGACCCAGAGAAGTTCAGGTACCAACTTACCCATAGGGGCCCACATAACATTTGGAATTTCATCTCCTAGGGTTAGGTTTTTGGATGTCCAGGGTTTTGGCATTCATGAGTAATGTTAAAAAGGCCTCTCGATCCTCATTGTAATCATTTTTCTGCTCAGACAGATGCACGTAGAAGCCACATCTCTTCTTAGAGATAACTACCACCATTCGGGCTAGTATTTCACTTTTGCAGTTTTACAGTTTCATCCTATTTCATTTATTCAATAGAAGATATTGTTCACTGGATATCTGTGTTGTTCTTCATATCTTTGTGTTTATTTAATTCAGTTTGTTAATCAGTTCATTCCGCTCCTAAATCTGGATCAATTTTCGATGGCTATGTTTAGATTTAAAACATTTTGGCATGGATCCACGGTGTAATTTGGTGGCGATTACCTATCATACATGACAGGTATCTTTTCATGTAAACATATATGCTTGGAGTCATTTATATTATGAGTATGGGAATTCCTACCTCAGAGATGATACTGTAATTCCTTGTTTGTTGTTGACATGTCTCCAACTGATAAGTTCTTTGCTTCAATACCCACATGCCAAAGTATTTTATCTATCACCCCTTATAGCTTCATACTTTGGGGGGCATTCTTTTACACAATATTTTGTCGCAACTAACGATGTTCACTTATACTCTAAAATCATCCTAACGATGTTTAGTTATCCTCTAGCCCCAGTGTAGTCGCCAATTTGTTACTTGAAAAATTGGTCTGTGTGGACACAGACTGATCTCCATAGACTCCAAAACCAAGACTAGAACAAAACATACAGAACATATAACTTTCTCTAGGTTGATACAATCAAATTACCAATTAGCGAAGGATTTATACCTTGTAATCGAAGGTTGTCCTCGCTAGTTGTATATTCTAGCTACTTTGTCGTGAGACTTATGTATTATAACCTGCAAGAAACACAAGCCAACAAAGGTGAAAGAAACAAGTATAATTTGATACAACCAATGCAAATGATCAAGGAGAGATGAAACAAATATAATCAAATATAGACAACCTTTTTGGGAAAGAAAATATATTACTATATTAATGATAATGAAAAGAGATTACAACCAAATATGACTTGATGTTTTGAAGCTCATTCCAACAAGATCATTTCTCCAATACCCACAATTCATCCATGAAATCCATCACCATCAACTGATTCCTTTAGCTAAGTTTAAATTCCTCAAACCCAAAGAATTACTAACAATCCTCTAACAACAAACCAGAAGCAAAGCTATCAATCATTATTCTCCATTCACTATTTTCTATTAACCTTTCCTCATGAGGGAAGCCTCCTTTCATAGATTGAAGAGGAAAAGGGTGAGGAGGTTAGTATGAGAGGTTAGGATCCCCTTAGATCAGGAGTATGGGTGAGATCCAAACCGATCAGAGGACACCTCATCTCGAAGCTTCTCTTCTAGAATTTTCTTGAACTTCATCATTTTCTCCCCTTTTAAGCAGTGTTGCACCCTATAGTGTGTCAACCTGAGACACTATCACACCTTGCAGTGGTGAGACCTGTGAAACTTGAGAGTGTTTCACCCTGAAGTGATGCAAGCTGCGACACTCTCTTAAATTAAGTCTTTAGAGTCCCTAATAACACGTTTAACCCTAATAAAATGTAAATAATTAGGAGATCCACACTATTTCTAGAATTTTCCAATTCCCATTTTTTGAAAATTGGACTTCTTTTAAGTATTTGGGGATGCCCATTTCTCTACATAATCCTTCATCTCAAGCATGGAAAAGTGCCTTACAAAATATTAATAAAACAATTATTCAACGAGGATCCCGAATTTGGTTAAATCCAATAGATATCCCTCCCAATCTTCCAATGCTCAGTTATGTTGGCCTCAATGGGATTTTTGGAACAAATAGGTAGGGAGATAAGGAATCTTTGTGGAAAGGGGAAAAGTATAACGAAAAAAAATTCCATCTAATAAATTGGAAAGTTGTCAGAGAACTAAGAAACAAAGGGGGGCTAGGGATTAAAGATCCATCTATCATGAATATAGAAAGGAGATCTAAGCTAATATGGAGATTAATAACAAGTAAGATTGATTGGTGGAAGAAAATTATATGGAAAAAATACTTCCATGGAAGCAGAAAGAGATGCATTGTAAGCATATATGTGAATAAAAAAGGATCTCACATCCACAAACTAGTAAAATATGTATCCCCACTAATCCAATCCAGACTTACCTGGGTGCTAGGTAATGGAAAGGACATATGAATTTGGGAGGAAAACATCATGTGGAAAAAGGCTCTTTTCCTCAATATATAAATGCATCCTTTAAAGACTTGGATGGATGTAGAGAATCTAAAAACATTGTTTGACATATCAAAATGATTAGAAAATTTAGATCAATCTCTAGGTTGGAATATAGGGGATCCTCTTACACACCTATGTTCCTTGGTTCCCAACTTTACTAATTCTTTAAGTGGATGTGTGCCATTGGATTTTCAAATGAAGGATCAAAGAGGTTGGGGCGATGTAGAATACATAGTTAAAAATCCCCTAGCTTTCCCCATCTCTAAGCTACCTAGTCAATTTTAGTGGCAAATTCATTTGGATGCCTAGGATTTTGTTGAATGGAGATTAAATAAAAAAATTATTCTTCTTTTACTTCAATGGGGATTCAAATAGAAATCCAAGGGTAATAGGTACAGGGGGGTTTCTTTATGATCTCGAAGGAAAAATAATATCTACCTATGCATGGGATCTTGGTCAAGTCACAAATGAGCAAGTGGAGGCATATTCTCTATTGCATGGAATCCTCTTAATACTAGAGAAGAAAAGGTTAGGGATTTGAATATCATTATGGATTCAATGATGGTCATCAAATCTATGCTATGAAAAATAACTTTGATGGATAACAAACTAGAAATCAAAATTGTTAGAATTAAAAAAGAGGTAAGTTCCTTTATTGAAACCTCATTCTTCCACATGAAAACAAGTTGGAATCATGTAGTGGATAAGTGGTCTAACAAGGCCACAAAAAATAAAATTGGGCTGTATATGAAAAATGGGGGGTAGCATAGTTTTTTTATCCGCTAATGGATTAATTTGGATCGATGCTTTAATCAAGAAGTATTAACTTTCACATGCACCAACAGTTAGCAAATCATTCCTTTCATATTGTAAAAGGGGTTCGGAGGGCATCCCTAAGCATCCATAGCATGCAAACATTAATCTCTTCTCTATGTGATGAAGGATTTGGATTGATATTCCATTGCATTTGTGAGATAATGGAGAAACCATGACCCACTAGTAAATCTTTACTGTATTCTTTGGATACTTGTTGATGTGATGCAACCCCCCTCCCCTCCTAGGGTTCTGCGACCTCCTGGTATAGGATATTTCTAATACTGAGTCGGATCGACTCTTCGGGTTCCTCTTTGAAACCAAATCAACTATACACAGGCCCCTTTTCCTTCTGTATGCAGGTACTATCAAACCTGCCTAGTTTCTATGGTCATGATTTGACTGTGATCAATCTTCCCATTGATTGATGGTTCACAACAATTGCAGGCCACCAACGTGCACACCCTTTACGGAAGAACCCTATCCCCGCAATCTGAAAGTGCTCACCTGATCTCCTTTTGATCATGCCCGTTGATCCCCTACCTCGACGAGATCAATGACTTAAGTGCATTACAACCTGTGAACTAGCGCATTCGCTAATTTTGCCTCTGCTCCTAGCAATGATTCCCTACCGTCGATTTCCCTTCTTAGATCGACGACCCTAATTTACTTCGGGTTTCTGACCCTTAGAAATATCAACTTCTCCCTCTGCGCAAACTCATTTTTTCTAAGCCCCTTCTTTGCATGTGTCCTTGGGATATTACCTTATGTGACCATGCGATTGCGACCCACCTTTGATGTTTTAAAGTCCTCGCAACTTCTGTCCCCACAACGCTACGAGATCGTTGATCTCGCGATCTTGACGATACTGTCTGAATTGACGGTTCAAATCTACGCTTTTCAAATCTATGAACCAGATCTACCCCTCCTGAATCAACAGATGTGATCTCTTCGCAATCCCAGACTTTGGGGTTTTGAAATCTCAAACTCTAATTTCTTCCGTACTTCAATCTTCAGGAGCTGACGATCTGTAGACACCTGTCCTGCTCAATCAACGGTCTTGCTTCTACTTTGGGTGTTTGACCTTTCAACTCAAATCAATGGTCCTGTGAACCTCTTCTTGATCAACGGTCGAGATCTCTTTCAGTTTTCGGACTTCTGAGATTTCAAATCACAAACCTTATCCTTGTTCCCAATAGCTTCTATCCGAAGACTATAATCTGTTGATGCATGTCCTCTTGATCTGACGATCGAGGATTACTTCGGGTCTTTACCTGGAGTTCACAGATTTGTGCCACGTCTCTCCTGATCTGACGGCTATGAATTACTTCGGGTCTTTACCTGTAGCTCTCAAATCTGCACCATGTCTCCCTTGATCTGACAGTCAAGAATTACTTCATGTCTTTACTCAGAGCTCTCAGATCTATGCCACGTCTCCCTTGATCTAACGGCCACAAGTGACTTCGAGACTTTACCTAGAGTCCTCAGATTTGCGCCATGTCTCTCCTAGATCTGACGACTATGAATTACTTCGGGACTTTACCCGGAGTCCACAGATTCATGCCACGTCTCCATTAGATCTGACGGCTATGAATTTCTTCGGGACTTTACCAGGAGTCCATAGATTCATGCCACTTCTCCTTTGAATCTGACGACTCAGATTCACCTCGGATGATCCGATGCCTAAGATGCATTTTAGATGATATGACGACTCAAATTCACTTCAGCTTATCGGACGCCTGAGATTTACGTCAGATTTCCGAATCTTCGGGCTTTAGAAATCGCAAGTATCAAACTTTCCTCCTTCTCGACTCACATCATATGACGACTCAGATCCACTTCGGGTGATTCAATGCCTAAGATTTACTTCGAACAATCTAATTATGCTTTGGCTGATCGAACGGTTGAGATTCACTTTGGATTTCCGGAACTTCGGACTTCGGAAATATCAACTCTCAGACCTTGCCTTCTCCTGAACTCACAACATCGAACGACTCATATCCACCTTGGCGATCCGACACTTGAGATTTACTTCAGGTGATCTGACAACTCAGATATGATTTGGTTGATTGAATGGTTGAGATTCTACTTCGGATTTCCGACCCTTCGGGCTTCATAAATATCAGTTCTCAAACCTTGGTGAGTTCTCTCTCCTAAGTGTGTGAAGTGCTAAGGCTCGTGCACCTTAATATGATCAGATGAATGTTGATCCATTGCACTGTGATCAAACGACCACTGTCGCTCCTCCTCCTAAGCTTCTGATTTCTTCTGACTTGGAAGATTTATCAGTGTTCAAAGGTTTTGAACATTTTCTCCTCCTACGATTCTGACTCTTGGATCTCGTCAACACTTATGAAAAGTGCTATTCCTTCTGATCTTGATACTTAAAGGATTCCGACTTCCCACACACTCCTGGCATTCTCGGGATTTCGATAAATCAGATCAAAGGATTTCTTTAAAAGAAATTATTCTTGCCCACCTGGCGTTCCTCTTGCTCGATGCACACCTTACAAAGCTCTACAGAGTTCTCAGTGACTCTATCTCTTTCTGGACTCAACACAGAGTTCCTCCTGTGCGATCCTTGCACTTCTGCTTATGAAGGTTTAACAATATCTCTCCTGAGCTTCTCTGAGGTTAACTCACCTCTGTCAATGCACTCCTTGCAGACAACGTGCACTCCTTGCACTCAAAACTCAAAGATGAGAAATAATTTAAACTCACACAATGCTTCACCAATTCATACATTGAGAACATAAATGACATATAAAAGCATAATGATAAACACAAATACATAAACACATCGTCTGCAGGAAAAACGACTTTTCTATTATGTTTATGTGTCTATACAGATGTTTACAAAAACTGGACTATAACAAAGTCTCATTTCTCTCAAGTTCTCCTAACCTAAATCTATTCTGATCTCTCTCTCTCTCTCTCTCTCTCTCTCTCTCTCTCTCTCCTTTACAAAAGAGGGCTCCATGAGCTTATCCTCTCCACTGCCTTAGTTCCATCACTGTCTCAGTTAAGACACCATACTACTATGACTTATTACATAAATGGAGATCCATACCTGACTACGATCTAGACCTACTTACAGTCGACCATTTAAGGCAACACTATCAACTACCTGTACAAAGGTATGGCTTGGCTCTTACAACCTTACAACGAAAATCCCCATGGGATCAAATTTCGAATTTTAAAATGGGAGGGTTAATGCCTCTCCCTTTCTCCATTGCATGCCTATGAGTTGGCTTGCTGGTGCATTAGCTAAGGTGGAGCGATGCTGCTACATCATACTCCACTGCTGGGAAAATCATGAGCTCCTCTTCTCCAATGTTGAAATCCTCCTGGATCCCAAATTCTTCCTTGGGGTTGTCCTCCTGCTACTATCCATATATGCTGCTACTACTTCTTTTTCTCATTCCCTGCTACTATGGTAGGCTCTCCTCTATTCAACTTCCCTTTGCTAACTACTTCTACTGACCTCAACATCAACCTTCTTATCTCCTCTATCGCCATGTACAACTGCTCCAGGGGCTGGCTCTTCTTATGTAGTCTTCTTGGCTGCAAGTCTTCCTCAAAGGGTAGATCATCCTGATCCCCATGCTGTCTTTATTTCCCCTTGTGGCACTAAGTTGCCACTTTGCTGCAGACTCTAGTTCTGTAGTCTCCTCACTAAGTTGTTGTTCATTTTCTCCCTCTGACATATTGGCTTCTGTCAACTCTTTTGCTGGTACATCTCCAACTTCCTTTAATTGCTCTCCTGGATGGTATGCTCCTCCATCTGTCTCCAAATTAGGCTGTTGGATATGCCTACTTATCTCCAGGGTTTCCAGTTCCTCATGTAGCTCAACAAATTCTATGCTATATGCTTCCTCTTCTGTTGCAGGCTCCAGTGCTGCATTCATTTCCTGTTCAACTTCCTGGCTGAAAATTTTAGGCAATTCTTCTGAATGCTCTTCTCCTGAAATTTGCAAGAATGTCTTCTGACAACCATCTGCTGGTTCTGGATTGTCCAACCAATCCTCCAACATCCTCAATTCTATCTCCGATTGAGTGAGCATTTGAACTATGTGCTCCTCTTCTTCTTCTCCTTAGGCATATTCTGATACTTGCTCCTTCATCATGACAATCACTACTGGTCGTCCTTTCTCTGCTGTTGCACTTCCATCATGTGCACTACCCTCTACTTGGATGTTTGGTAGGAACGTGTTGATCCCTCCAATAATCAGAATGCTCCTCTGATCCTCCTCCTGGATGGTGAAATTATTTAACTTCTCATCATCTTTATTCACATGGTCTGCAAATCTACATGAATATTCACCTATCAACACTCCTTGCTGACCTGAACTCACTTCTGAGGTCTTGAGACATTCAAACAATCTCATTTCTTTCCCCCTGCCCACCTGGAAATTTGGGACTTCTCTTCTACCCACTTGGAAGTCTATGAGATCAATCAATCCCATCTCATTGCCCACCTGGCAATTCGAACTTTCAGCACTGCTCCTCTGGCAGTATATGAGACCTTCCACTGATCTCTTTCTATTGCCCGTGTGACAACTTGAAAGTCCATTTCTGCCCTCCTGATAGTTTATGAGATCTTTGAATGATCTCACCTCCTCCTCATCACTGAGGTGTCTTCCAATTTCTGGTTCACAGATGTGAATCAGTTCTCCCCTTGTGTCACTGAGCTTTTCTAATTCCCTTAGCCACCTTCTCAACTCTTGTTGCTACTTTCTGGCCAACAACTTTTGAACATGCCATTTTACCTTCCTGTTTAGAGGACATTCGTACCTCCAGTGTACCTTTGCCTCTTGCTGCATCCTCAATGAGAACCTCTCCATCCTTGCTCTTATCTCATCAAGCTCCAGATCCATCCCTGGATTGTATTTTTGCTTGCGGCCTCCTCTTCGACCATGCTCATGGCCTTCAGTAGCCATTTTCACCTTCTACCTGCCCTCTCGACAAGCATATGGATCACTCTACATCCGAGAGCACCTCCATATTCTCTCACATATCACCTGGATGTTTAAATTTTTGTTGTTGTGCACATGCAACAACCTTCTCATAGAGCTTCAATACTCTACCTTCTTTTCACCTGCTGTCTACAGGAAAATTTGAACCTTTGATATCATCTAATAATACCAGATTATCTCTTTTCACCTCCTTCTTTCTTGTTGTCTGCAAACAAAATTAAGGTCTTCTCATCTTTCTCTTTCGCCTAAAATCTACAAATGAAAATTCAAGCTCTGATACCACCTGATGCAGCCCCCCTCCCCTCTTGGGGTTCTGCGACCTCTCGGTCTAGGATCTTTCTAATACTGAGTCAGATCGACTCTCCAAGTTCCTCTTTGAACTCAAATCAACTATACATAGGCCCCTTTTCGTTCTGTATGCAGGTATTGTCAGACCCACCTGGTTTCTATGGTCATGATTTGACTGTGATCAATTTTCCCGTCGATTGACGAGCAGGTTGATAACGATCAAACCATGATCATAGAAACCAGGTGGGTCTGATAGGGCCTGCACACAGAAGAAAAAGGGGCATGTGTATAGTTGAATAGGGTTCAAAGAGGAACCTGAAGAGTCAATCCAACTCAACATTTAGAAAGATCCTAGACCTAGAGGTCACAGAACCCCAGGAGGGTAGGGGGGATGCATCATGATGTCGTCTTCATTTGTATAAATAGTGCAATCATTCATATAAATTTGGCATTGGTGGAAGGTTTGGAATATGGTATTAGTCGATATCGTTAATATAGTGGGATCTCCCTGAATTTCAATTTGTATTCCTCATTTCATCTAGTTCATTTCCCAGATCCACATACTTCTGGGTCTATTTCCTTTAGGGCATATGGTTCAATTAGTTTAGAACCTAGGATTTATGTTGGATTCTGGATGGTTCTTGTTGCAAACTTGGGAATTGAGTATTACTCTATAAGAGGGTTGCATTGGTGGAAAGTATGAATTGCGGAATCTTTCTCCGAAAGTATGGTTGCCACTACTCATTGAGTAGGAATCTTTCTCCGAGTTTTACACATTGTTTGTTTTTGTGTTTGAATTTTCGATTTTGTCTTCTCATACCCAGATTCAATATTGATGGGTCTAACATTGAAGATAATTTAGCTCTTGGTATTTATTTTGTTTCTAAGTTGGAAAGACAATACAAGGTATTTGGAGGATCCTTCTTTGCTCAATTGGTAAAATAAACTTTCTTTGGTTTGGTAATTCCTCATTTAGATAAGTCTATAGAGGGACAATAAATAAACCATGTAATTTAGGAGAATCTTGCAGAGGTATGAAGAAAGTATATAATCCAACACAAGTTAATTTTGATCAGTAACAACAAAGGTGCATGAACATGAGAACCAACACATATCTTAGCATGCCAGTATCATGAGCCCGTTGGTCCACCAAAAGAAGATGGTAGACATTATAGAAGATAAATGTAATATGTTAAGGAATTTGTCTCTAAATCTTCGCAATGACTCCTTTTGCACGACCTCCAACAATAGGGCATTAGACAATTCAACTTAGGTGGATATTAAAGAGGATGAAACACTTCATCGACTAAAGGATCCTATGGACATAGAACAACAAAACTCTCTCCCCTTTAATGTTGGTTAGGAGGAAGAAAACAATAATCACGTTTTCCATTAATTCTATGTTTTTCAAGGTTTTTAGAATTCTAGAAGTTTTTGTCAAATAGACAACATGCAAGTAAACTTGAAATGTATACATTATAATTTATTGTGAACTCGTACTTGTAGCAGTGAAGAACTATTTTTTTTTTTAAACTAGAAAGTCCTATGTATATGTTGTTATCCTAAATACAACTCTTACTATGATTATAAAATATTTATATTCTGATTCGAAATAATAATAATAAATAATTTTTTTTTTTTAATTATTGAAATAAAAAATAATGATAATAATTTAAAAAATAATTATAAAAAAATTAAAAAACATTATTTTTTTATTAAAAAAGGCATAATTAAAAAAACAACAACTTTTTAATCAATTAAATGGTGGGGGGCTCCCTCTTCCATCTCCCACCCCCTCCCAGACCTAGCCCACCCCTCGCCATTGCGTAAAAGAGTGCCCCCACCATTTAACTTTTTTATAAATTAGTTTTTAAAGTATTTTTTCTATTTTGATCTTATTTTTTTTTAAATGTTAACATTTTTTTTTTCTTTTAATTTTTTCATGTTTTTTCCTATAATTTTTTTAAATGGTTATCATTATTATTTTTAAATATCTTTTTAACTTTAGTCTTGTATTTTTTTTTATTCGTTATAAATGTGTTCTTTAAAAAATAAAAATAAAAAACTTTTTCATTTTTCTCTTTAATTTTAATGACTTGTAACTCTTTTGTTTTTATTTTTAAATTAAAATGTGTTTTATTATTATTATTATTATTTTTAAGTTTTTAATTAAAATTTTGATTTTTCACATGTATTTTATTTTCTCTTTTCGTTTAAAAAATTATTTTTTACTACTTGTCATTTTTCTCTTTTTTATGATTTTATTTTCAAGTTGTGGTTCCAAAAATGTTGCAATTTTAAGTTAATAGTGTCACCTCCTTTCGGTTAGAGAGTGATTTTAGGATTTTGGTTGTAATGATACTAGTTGTTAAGTCTACGGTGTAAAAAAAGTTGCAATTTTAATCCTAGAAAGAAGCGGAGGGGTGATCTTAATAGCACCACTTTGCAATTCGAGCATGGACTTTAATATTTTGGTTGCAATGGTACCAATTATTATGGTCATGGTATAAATCATGTTGTAATTTTAACCAAAAGAAAAGGGAGTTGCTATTGGTAGTGCCACTTTTCAATTTAGGGGTTGGTTCTAAGGGTTTGGTTAGCAACATTATAAGGTTGTCAAGGCCATGTTTGCAAAAGGTTGTAAATTTAGCCTTTTAGAAAAGAGTGTTACTAGTAGCACCACTTTACAATTTATGGGTTGATTTTTATGTTTTTGACTAAAAAAAAATGTGTTTTAAGGGATAAAGTTATTGTTTTGAGGTCACAGTTCTCATCAAGTCTATAACTATGTTTTGAGAGGAATAGAAAGCCAAGAATGACAGAAAATTATCACGAAGAACTTGACAGATGACATAGAAGACATGTTTACATGGTTGAAGAAAAGCATGTTGCATCAACAAAGATTGTAACATAGTTGCTAGTTATGAAAGATAAGGAAGGACACTTGACATAGACTAAGCATGGATAAGACAAGGCTGAACTAGAAAATTCCAAGGGTGAGAAGCTTGGAGACTCAAGTAAAAATAATTCTCTTTCTTCATATTCCAATATTCCATTTAGGATTGAAGTGAAGCTTGAAGTACCAATGTATGATGGTAAAGTTAACGCTGGAACATTGAATAATTGGATTCTTATTTTGACCTTTCTCATATCAAATAAACAAACCATATTTCTTTTTTCCATTCAAATATATCTAGACATGCTATGTTGTGTTAGGAGAGATGATGCAGCGAGGATATGAAAAATCCCATGTTTACAAAATGGAATGATTTCAAGGAACTATCTAAATCATAGTTCTATCCTATAGGATATAAAGAGGAACAACTCATGAAATGGAAATATCAAAAACAAGGATAAGGAGTACAATAATACATGTCTAAATTCCAAAAGCAAGCCATCAAGTTGGGAATTTATTTGGAAGAGATTGGGGCAGTGGAGAAGTACCTTGAAGGGATATTTATCCATATTCAAAGGCAATTATAGCTCTTTAGTGTGAAATCCATAGATGAGGGAAGAAACTTATAAGGATTTCTACATTGCACTAGACTTTAATAAGGGGAAACCATAGAAGGGAAAAGAAGAGACCAGTAAGATCAAAGGAAAACATATTATAGCAACAATCCAAAAAAGGAGAGATCATAACATGCATTGCAAACTTTATGATGTCGATGGGCACATGGATGAGAAGTGTTGCAAATTTAATTTATAATTGCATCCAAAGAAGTACAGGCCCTAGAAAGGAGAAAATAGAACTACCAAGATGAAAGAAACTGTTAAATTTAGAGCTGCTATTAAGTTATTTTCAATTTACTAAAGAATAATAGCATAAGTAGGATTATTGAAAGAAACAAAATCACAAGGTACACAACATTGTATCCTGGGAAACCCTCATGGGGGAGAAAACCCAGCAAAAAATTCCTCAATAATAGAATGCCAATACAATGCCAAGACAAAATACCAAACCATCGAGAATAACCTAAGATCGAGCATGCACATCTCTTATCCTTCTTCTAACTGCAACTTCCTTCAAAATTTGCGCACTAGATGAGTGTCTGAGTGAGTGAATGAATGAGGCACCATCCTCACTTATTTATACTAGCTGAGGGGGCGTTAGGGTTATGTCTCTTCACCAAGCAGGGCTGCCTTCTACCAATAGTGGTTAAAACCACTTTAACAAACCCTAGAGGGCGACTTCTCAAATACCACCATATGAATATGGTTTTACCAATTCACAAGTGGGGATTTGGTATTTATACAAGACCCGGCATGATCAATCCACAAAAGGGGATTTGATCTATATAATAATAACTCAATTATAATTAGAATATTCTTCGCAGTTACAGTATTTCAACACTCCCCCTTAACGAGAAGGGTATTCTATTGACATAACCCAATACAACATCATCAGGAGAAAGAGAGGGAAGAAACATCATCATTATCTGAAACATTGACTCACATATCTACAAATCATCGAGAGTTTTTCTCGTCATCAATAACATCATTGTTCACAACATGGAGCTAGAGTAGTATCATCATCATCACCTGCACCAACATCAATTAGTATAACACTAATACAACAATATCACCAACCCAAGGTTGGTACATCATCATCAACAACACGAGGCTGATACAATATCATCATCAACAACACGAGGTTGATACAACATCATCATCATCAACAACATAAGGCTGATACAAAATCATCACTAACAACACAAAGAACATCATCAACACAGAACTGAGATATCAACATCATCATCATATGGAAACAGAATGAGGCAGGTGCAACAACAACATTTTGTGGTACTCTAACAGACTGCCCTTATCGGACCTTCAAAATATGCCCAGGAATCATAAGATTCCAGAGGATCTAAAATTCTAATGGAACTACCACGTGGTACTCTGACATATTTTCCTTACCGGACCTTCATGATCTTCTCATGAATCAAAAATTTCCCTAGGATATAAAATCCTAATGGATATACCACTACTAACCACAGTTGGCATATAAATGCACATGTACTCTAACAGACCGTCCTTACCAAACCTTCAAGATCTTTCCAGGGATGATCTATCCCCTAGGATATAAATCCTAACGGAGCTACCTACTGTTGATCAGGATACCATAGTATCATCAACATCACTCCCCCTTTCGAGGGAGGTCCTCTTGGACTATACCAAGCTTGTCTTGAAAATATTCAAAATTTACACAAGACAGAGGCCTGGTCAACACATCTACAACTTGCTCATCTGTGCCAACATATTGGAGCTTTACAACTCCCCTATGCACCATATCACGAATATAGTGATACCATATTTCTATGTGCTTCTACTTATCATTGAATGCTAGGTTCTTCGTCATCTTTATGCAACTCTGGTTATCACATAAAATCATAGTGGCTTCCATCTCCAGATCGAATAGACCTGTCAACAACTTCCGAAGCCATATGGCTTCACAACTAGTAGAACATGCTTCAATGTATTCCGTTCTGTCGTGCTGAGAGAAATACTGGATTGCTTCCTACTCTTCCATGAAGTCATGGTTGACCCCAGACTAAAACAACATCTTGAAGTTCTCTTTCTATCATAAACACTTCCAGTCCAATATGAATCAATATATCCATACATTCTGAAGTCATGATCTCCAGTATAACGGAGACCATTCCAAGTTACCCTTAAGGTATCTCATCACATGTTTTGCAACAACAAGGTGAACATGTTTGGAGGAATCAGAGGAACCACAGTATTGTTAATCGAAGGTCGACATGTTTTGCAACAACAAGGTGAACATGTCTGGGCTCTACCAATTGCTGACTCAAGGTGTTCACAAAAAAACATACATTTGGCCTAGTATTCGTTAGATACATCAACGATCCAATGATCTATCTATATAGAGTAGCATCAACCAATTCTAACGAAGTATCCACTAGGAACTTCAACTTTATTTCCATGGGTGTGTTCATGGCTTTACATTCAACATGTCAAACCTCTTCAGTATTTCAACTGCATACTTCCATTGGTTAAGGAATATATTCTCTAGGTTTTTCCAAACTTCAAGACCTAATAAAAAATGCATCAGGCCTAGGTATTTCATCTCAAACTCTGCAATGAGCTTCCTCTTACAATCTATGATGATATTTTCTTCTCCTGTCAAGAATAAATCATCTACATATAGTAGCAATATCACGGGCTCATCATTCATAACCTTAGAGTAAAGGTTAGAACAAACTTTACTCTTGGTAAAGCCCAATCGCGTCAAGAAACTATCAATTCTGCCATACCAAGCTCTAGGAGCTTGCTTCAACCCATACATAACTTTCTTCAACCTGCATACATGAGTCTTTTCGTCTTCAAATTCATATCCTTGTGGTTTTTCTATGTACACTTGTTCTTCAATAACACCATTTAAGAAGGTTGTTTCCACATCCATCTAGTGTAACTTCCACTTCATTTTGACTACAAGAGCTATGATGGTTCTGATAGAAGTGTATTTGGCTACAAGAGAAAATGTCTCTTCATAATCAATGCCTTCATTTTGAGAAAAGCCACAAGCTACAAATCTTGCTTTATGTTTTTCAATATTTCCATCTGCAGCATGTTTTATCTTATATATCCATTTGGAATATACCACATCTTTGTTCTTTGGTTTGGGAACTATTTCCCATACATCATTCTTTATAATGGACCGATATTCTTCCATCATGGTATCCACCCATTCTTTCTTCTGAATGGCTTCTTCAAAGAAGGTAGGTTTCTTTTCTCTGAGGTCACACATCAAGGACATATAACTGAAGAATGGTTTAGGTTTATTTCTTTGTCTCATGGTTCCTTCTGGGGCACCATACTTCTCTCCAGATTGAATAAGTTCCCTTGCCCAAGATGGATTTCTCTTGTGAGAGATAATCATCTCGGGAGGTTCTTGATATTCTATCATATCATGATCTTCTGGAATCTCATTATCGAGAGTGACTGTAACTTCCTTCACTGGTTCTGCAACTCTGGGAGCTACAAGTTCTTCTTCATATACATATTCAAGATGGAATTTCCTTGATCTTTTGAGTGGTGCATCTTCATCAAAGGCTACATCTCTGCTAATCTCAATATGATGGTAACTTGGTATGTAAATTCTGAAGGCCTTAGAGACCTCAAAATATCCAACACATATTCCCTTATTTCCTGAAGGTTCCAACTTAGTTCTTCTTTATTTTGGAATGTGTAAAAACGCTGGAAAACCAAATATTTTTAGATGGTTTAATTCTGGCTTCTTCCCGATGAACATTTCTTCATGGGTTTTGAATCCAAGTGCACTATGGGATATTCTGTTTTGGACATAAACTGATGTTCTTGTTGATTCAGTCCATAAGTGCATTAGAAGATATTGATCATGGATCATAGTCTTCACTGCTTCCATTATTGTTCTATTCTTTCTTTCTGCTACACCATTTTGTTGAGGATTATAGGGAGTGGTGAGCTCCCTCTTAATTCTGACATCTCTACAAAGCTTCCAAATTCATTTAAGGTGTATTCTCATCCATTACCTGACCTGAGTATCTTGATCTTTCTTTCAGAGAGATTTTCTACGAAGGCTTTTAATTCCTTGAACTTTCCAAGTACTTCATCTTTTGATTTCAAGAAATAAACCGAAGTCTTACGAGAATAATCATCAATAAATGATACATGGTATACATACCCACTTAGAGACGTTGATGGCATTGGACCACATACATCTGAGTGGATGAGCTCCAAGATTCCTTCTGCTTCCTTCTTCTTTACTATCGCTCTTTGGGAAAGGATTCTTTATGTTCTTGCCTTGTGCGCATCCCTTGCACACACCTTCATGATCAACCTTGAATTCTGGTAGACCTGTAACTACCTTGATTACATATGGTAAGGATTTGTATTTTATGTGAGCTAGTCTTCTATGCCATATTTCACAAGAAATTTCAGTGGAGAGAGTCAATGTTGCATTTGAGTGACCTTTTAACTTATACAAGCCACCTTCTTCTGTTCCAATAACAATTGCATATTCTATGGTTTTTCCTTTAGGACACATAAGAAATTCACCATCTATGAATGATACCTTGGAAATTTTCTTATCTAAAGATGAGATAGAAAGTAATTTCTTTGTCAAACGTGGTACATAAAGCACATCCTTCATTCTCATCGAAGTCCCTGAATCAAGTTTGTAGGTAGATTCTCCCATTCCTTTAATGGGATACTGATAATCATCTCCGAGTGAGACTTTCTGGGGAAAGTCCTTTTCTGTAAGGCTAGAGAGAATGTCTGTCTATCATTTTATGTGCTTAGAGGAACCATTATCTATGAGCCAAGTATCCTCTCCAGGTGTCACAGATCCTGAGAGGGCGGAAAATAAAACATAATATTCAATCTCTTCTTTAGTCAACTTTGTGGGTGGCTCATCATCTTGAACTACATGGGAATGATGTCTTTTGTTATTTCTCTTCTTGTATTCTTCCCTTATGGTAGGAAAATTCTTAGCAATGTGTCCCATCTTATCACAATGATAACGTTGATAAGAGGAGAAATATTTTTCTCTTCTTTTCCCCTTCTGATATTTCTGGAATCTCCTTGGAGGGTGAGATTATTTATAGGTGAATCTCTTTGGGGAGTGAGATTATTTATGAAGATGGGTATCCTTTTGGAAATGAGACCTTTTCTTTCCTCCTTTAGCATGATAAATTAGGGCTCGGTATTCATCCCGTAATAGTACTACTTCTCGGTTGGCTACTGCAAGATACCAGATATATAAAATATGCAGAATAGAAACGAAATGCTAGAAATGACAGAATAACAGTAAAATATCCAGCATAATCTTCACAATACACAGAAATGATATATGAAATAGCAACAGAAATAGCACTTTGAATCAGA
>SNQJ01S0020990.1:120262-131927 GCA_010110895.2 Picea sitchensis | reverse complement strand
TGTTCCTGACATAGAGTGATCCGATGGTTCATACTCTCCTCGATCTTAACAACCATTGATATGTGGTTTAACACCCGATTGGTCCATGATCTCTATTTAAAGAGCATATTGGGTCATTTGTCGATGTTCGATTGTGAGAAACTCTCTTGTAAAATCTCTCTGTAATCTTTTTCTTTGCATTAATAAACTTCTCCAAGTGGTCGCATTGGTTGGGGCCGTGGATGTTTCCCCGTAGGGGTTTTACCACGTGAAAACATCAGTGTGTTGATCTTTGATCTGGTTATGTGAGTGGTTACTGAAAGTGTTCATCCTATGTTGGAATACTTGTGTTGTCGAGCACAGAGCGGGAAATTCAAAGGACAGATTTGTGAGAATTCGCGAAACTCAAACTCATGAAATCATTCCAGTCATTGGATCTTGGGTGACAGGTGGCAAATATCCACACACATCGAAGATTCGAGCACTGGGAGAAGATGAAAAAATGGTGAAAAACCTCGGAGGGAGAACCTCCAATGCGATCTGGACCATCAAATCATAAGAGAATTGAAGTCGTTGATATGTGGCAACGGAATATCGATCTTTCGGGTATCGGACGAAGGGAGATACGTTGTGCCATAAACCCTCGATCCGAGAAATCCTGAAGCGCTCAAAGGATGAGCCTCAGGTCATGGTGAATGGTCACACGAGTGGAGATAAGGGAAGGATCTAACACTCGTTAAGCTCTTTTTGGGGTTTTCGGAGTCAGAAGGAGTCAGGGTTGACTCACACGCAAAGGTCCAATACAGGATTTCACGACGCCCCTTTTGATTTGGCTTGTGGTCACGGGTAGTGGTCACGTGGAGAAGAATAATGGAGGAGATAGAAAGTGCTAAGCCCTGTCGAAATTTTGGAGGTCGGGAGAGTCGGGGTGACTCGCGTACAAAACACCCGATACATGAAATCGCGAAATGCCTTTTGAAAGGTGTGTGATCATAGTCGATGGTCACATGGAGGAAAATCGCACCCAGTCCTTGTTCACGTGGGTGCATTTCATAGAGGACATGTGGATTTGTTAGTATAGTTTCCAACATAGACCCAAAGGGGCTAATCCAGCTCATTTTAGTGAAGATCCAGTGACCGGGAGGTCGGCAGACCCTGCTGATGTAGGGGGGTTGCATCAGGTGGTATAAGAACTGATTTTAAATTTGTTTGCAGACAACAGAAAAAAGGAGAAAGGAGGAAATTTAGTATCATTTGTGGTATCAAAGGAATTTAATTTCTATTTGTAGGTGACGCAGAGAAATCATGCCACCCAAAAGGCACAGAGCGAATGCAGAAATGGAAGAATAAATGAGGCGACTCCGAATGAGATTGGACGCCATGGAGACAACACAAAGAAGAGAACCAGATGTTGGTGATGTTAGTGAAGGGGAGAACGAAGAAGAAGAAGAGGGTGAAGAAAATTTAGCAGACGATGTTGCACAAGATCGCTTAATAAAAGTTGTTTCGAAGATAGGAGCCAGAGCAAGGATAGATGTACCTATCTATGAAGGAAATTTAGAAGTCAAAGAATTGTCAGATTGGGTACGAGATATGGATAAATACTTCGATTACGAAGATATAAAAGAAGACAAGATGTTGAAGCATGCAGTGACAAGACTGAAAGGTCATGCAGCAATATGGTGGGATGAACTGCAAGACGAACGTAGGAGAAATGGTAAGCAGAAAATTAAAAACTGGGATAGGATGGTAGCCAAGTTGAAGGTCAAATTTATCCCGAAGGATTACCAAATAAATATTTACAGAATATTGTAGAACCTGAAACAAAGGGGTTTATCAGTGAAGGAGTACACTCAGGAATTTTATCGCCTGAACATCAGGGCTGGACAGAAGGAGAATGAAGATGAGAAGACAGCCAAATATATCAATGGGCTGAGATATGAAATACAAGAGGAGATCAGCATGATGTCTGTCAGTAAGGTCGAGGATTCCTATCAAGCAGCCTTGAAAGATGAGGAAAAATTGGTCAGGAAGAAAAGCCAATGAAGCAGAGGCAGAAATTCAAGCAGAGGTGAGGGAACTAGCAAAGAGAAGTTCCAAAAGTTGAAGCCTGAAGCTGACAAAAAACATAGTCACCATGATAAGGGTGGAATTTCTAAGGAAGGACAATATGGAGGAAGGAATTCTTTTTCCAGAGGTAGAGGAAGAGGAAGAGCCAAAGAAGGCATAATTAATTGCTATACCTATGGAAAAGAAGGACACAAATCTTGGGAATGTGCCGACAGAAAAAGAGAAGGTAGAGAAGCACACATTGTTGAAGCACAGAAGCATGTGGAAGAAAAAGAAGCATAAGGGGGAAGGAGCCTCATGATGAGGAAAATTCTTCTTAAACCAGAAAAGGAACCAGAGGAACCAGTTCAGTGAACAAGCCTGTTCAAAACTTCTTGCAAGTTGAAAGACGGAGTTTGAAAGGTAATCATAGACAGTGGGAGCACTGACAATCTAGTATGCAAGGAGATGGTGGAAAAGATGGACCTGAAGACAACTGCACATCTAGAACCATACAAAGTATCGTGGTTACAGAAAGGACATCAAGTAATGGTAAGTCAACATTGCCAAGTTGAATTTAAAATAGGAGGTTACAAAGATGAAATATTATGTGATGTAATTCCTATGGACATTTGTCATATTTTATTGGGTAGGTCATGGCAGTATGACCGAAAGGTTATTCATGATGGAAGGAAGAATACATATACCCTAGAGAAAAATGGTAGGACACATATGTTGTTATCCATAGAATACAAAGAGAAAAAGAGAGAAGCTAGTTCAAGCATACTTCTCATGAGTGGGAAGGAGTTCTTGAATGAAATAAAAAAGGAGAAAGAAATGCAATTTGTTGTAGTGAGGAAGCCTAGATTTATCCTTACAAATAATCCTGTAGAAGATTTACCTATAGAAATCCAGGAACTATAGAAAAAAATTTTGATATAGTCGTGGATGAGTTACCACACTCATTGCCACCCATCAGGAGCATAAGCCATCATATTGACCTTATTCCATGAGCTAGTTTACCAAACAAATAAGCTTATAGGTTGACACCTAGAGAGAATGAGGAAGTCAAAAATCAAGTCCAGGAGTTGTTGGATAAATGGTTAGTAAGGGAAATCCTAAGCCCATGTGCAGTATTGACTGTGTTAAGTCCAAAGAAATATGGAGGATGGAGGATGTGTACGGATTCTCGAGCCATCAACAAGATAACCATTAGATACAGATTCCCTTTACCGAGGATGGATGATTTGATGGACTACCTGAGTGGAGAAATCTATTTTTCCAATATAGACTTGAAGAGAGGATATCATCAAATACGAATTTGAGAGGGAGATGAATGGAAAACAACATTCAAAACAAATGAAGGATTGTTTGAATGGTTGGTCATGTTGTTTGGGTTGACAAATGCACCAAGCACATTCATGAGATTGATTAATGAAGTGTTAAAAGACTTCATAGGAAAAAATTTCATAGCATATTTGGATGACATACTAATCTTCAGCAAGACTAAGGAAGAACACTTAAGACATTTGATGTTAGTGATGGAAAGGTTCAGCAAGAGAAATCACTGATAAATCTGAAGAAGAGTTCTTTTATGAAGAAGGAGCTCATATATTTGGGTTTCGTAATATCTTCAAATGAATTGAAGATGGAACCAGAAAAAGTGAGAGAGATTAGAGAATGGTCGTCACTGAGCAACATATTTGAGGAGGAGTTTGATTGTACAGGAATTCCAAGTGGAGACTTTGGGGTTCGAACACCTCAAGGAGATGTATAAAGAAGATGCAGATTTCAAAGAAGATTATGGGGCATGCAATAATCCTTTGTTGGGAGACAGAAGCCCATGGACTAAATATTTGAGCCAAGATCGATTATTGTTCAAGGGAAGCCAATTGTGCATTCTGAAATGCTCAATGAGAGACAACCTACTGAAAGAGAAACACAGTGGAGGTTTAGCTGGACACTTTGGTCATGATAAGACATTTGCACAGCTGAGCAATTTGTATTATTGGCCAAGCATGAGAGAAGAAGTGAAGGAGTTTCTGAACAAATGTAGGATTTGTTAGTATGCAAAAGGAAGACAACAGAACATTGGTTTGTATCAGCCATTAACAATTCCAGAGAGGTTGTGGGATGCAATCAATATGGATTTTGTTTTGGGATTGCCTAGAACAAAAAAAGGGAGCGATTCCATATTTGTTGTGGTGGACAGATTTTAAAAAATAACACATTTCATACCATGCTAGAAGACAAGCAATGCTACACACATCACCAATTTGTTTTCCAGAGAATTAGTAAGACTACATGGATTGCCGAGAAGCATAGTTTCAGACAGGGACACCAAATTTGTAGGACACTTTTGGAGGAATCTATGGAAGAGGTTGCGAACGAAATTATCATTTAGTTTATCATACCACCCTCAGACAGATGGACATACTGAAGTAGTAAACAGAACTCTCAGAAACTTATTGAGAAGTTTAGTCACTGAGCAAGGTCGACAATGGGATCAGATTCTGGCACAAGAAGAATTTGCATTCAACAATTCAGTGAATAGGAGCACATGAAAAAGTCCATTTTAAATTGTGTATGGTATACATCCAAGAGGGATTACAGAGTTGAGATATTTGAGTCAAGATGAGTTCAGAAGTGCTCGAGCAGAGGATTTGGCAACATAAATGCAGAAACTCCATGACAGAGTCAGAGAGTAGCTAAAAGATAACAGTCAGAAATACAAGAGAAGAGTTGATCAAAAGAGAAGAGAAGTTCAATTCGAAGTTGGAGATGAATTTTTAGCTCATTTGAGAAAAGAGAGATTTCCAAGGGGAACATATAACAAATTGAATATGAAGAAGATAGGACCATGCAGGATTCTCAGAAAATTCGCATCCAATGGCTATGAAATTTAGTTACCAGACAATGTTGGGATATCATCGATATTCAATGTTGCAGACCTATATCCTTACAGGAAAGATGAAGTAGGAGTATCAGATGATCAGAAAGAAATTCAGTGGGAAGCGAAATTACACACAAAAGAAAAACCTCAGACGGAGAAAATTATTGAACAGAGGAATGGAAAGAAAACCATGAGGAAGACATATTCTGAGTACTTAGTGAAGTGGAAAGATCATCCAATGGAAGATGCAAGTTGGGTCAGAGAACCTGATATTTTGAAGCATGGAAAGATAGTGCAGGAACTCATGGAAAGGAGCCCATGAATTTTTTTAACCAGGGGAGTACGATGCAGGAGCATCACCTTCAAAGTCAACAGTGCACGCGTGGAGGCAGACGAATGACATCTCAACAATGACAGAATTTCAAATCAATCATTTAACTCAGAATTTAATCGGTTGTTGAGATATTTTTGTAACAACATTTTAATAATGTAACTTGTTTGTAAAGTCTTGAAGGACTATAAGAAATGGAAGATATGGAGTGTCGACTCTCTCTGGCAATAACTAGTAGTTATTGTAATAGGACAAGGTAGGTAATAGCTTTGAATTTGAAATGATAGATTTCATAACAAGACGAGAGAGCTTATGGAGTGGTCCTTAGATAGTTTTTCAGTATTGTATTGTAACATATGAGGAACATATAGACAGAATAGAGAGATCAATAGAGCAGAGTAGAGTAGCAGAAACACTATGTATTTTGTTTTTCATGAATGAATAGAGCAGACAAAAATTGTCCCAAATCCTTAGACTATGTTCATTTCATGTGTGATTGAATGAATTTTATTCTATGTGTATGATTTGTTACAGTTCATTTCATGTATGACTGTTTGAGAGATTAACTATATGAGTTCGTGATGAAGTTGATTGAGCTTCAATCGTTTCTCTTCTAATACTTGTATGCAAGGTGTGCATCTCGAACGCAAGGAATACGTCGACTGAGTCTCGGATTGACTCAAAGAAGTTCAAAGAGAATCAAGGAAACTCATATCAGGTGCAAGGTGTGCACAGTGTCAAGAGGCCAACAAGCTTCGAAGAACCAACATAGAAGAATGCCAGGTGGGCGAGAAGCATTTTCTTTTCAAGAAAATATTTCGAACTGAGTTATTCGAAATACCGAGAACACAAAGTGTGCATGGGAGATCGAAATACTTTCAAGGATAGAAGGTCAGAAGAGATAACACTTTTCACGAGTGTTGATGAGGTCCCAGAGGCGGATTCGTCAGGGAACAAAGGTTTGGAACCTTTGAAGGTGGATAAATATTCCAAGGCAGAGAGATATGAGAAGTTCAAGAGGAAGAACGATTGTGATCATTGGATCATAGGGAAGAAGATCGAAAGTCGTCGGATTAGAAGAAGTGTGTGAACCTTATCACTTCGCGTACAGAGGAGAGAGGCTATTGAGGTTGAAACTTGAGATTTCCGGAGTCTGGAGACCCGGAATAGAATTTCGACCATCTGATTAGTGGGATAGATATGAACCATCAGATCACTAGAGGAAAAGACCAAGCATCAGATTTCCAGGAGGAATCGTAGTCATTGGTTGTTCGAAGCTCAGAAGAGAAAGCATCTTGAAACTTAAGATTCCCGAAGTCCGGAGCGTCGGAACACCAAGGTGGGATATCATTCATACAATTGGTCAAGTGTGAACTGTCAGATATCACAGGTGCACAAGGAGTCAAGTTGAGACTTGAAATACCCAGAGAGAGGACATCCGAAGGGCCGTGAGTCGTTGATCTATGAGGAGACACTTGTTAGCAGATCTCGTACTCCGGGAAAAGTTGAAGTAAGTTTTCAGTTTGAGAACTGAAAATGCCAGAGAATGAAGACCCAGAGTCTCGAAATAAGATTTGGGTCATTGGATTCAGAGGACACATGGCAGTAGATCATCATTTTGTTGACTCGTAGAGCAAGAAATTCAAAGGACAGATTTGTGAGAATTCACGAAACGCGAACTCGCGAAATCATTCCATTCATTGGATCTGGGGTGACAGGTGGTGGAGGTCCACACACATCTGATATTCGAGCACTGGGAGAAGTTGAACGGATGGTGAAAACTCTGGGAGCGAGAACCATCGACGCGATCTGGACCGTCAGATCATAGGAGAATTGAAGTCGTTGATTTGTCGAAAAGGAATATCGATCTTTCAGGTATCAGGCGAAGGGAGATAAGTTGTATCATAAACACTCGATCCGTGAAATCCCAATGCGCTCAAAGAATGATCCCCAAGTCATGGTGAATGGTCACACGAGCAGAGATAAGGGAAAGATCTAACACTCGTTAAGCTCTTTTTGGGGTTTCGGGAGTCGGAAGGAGTTAGGGTTAACTCTCATGGAAAGGTCCGATACGGGATTTCACGACGCACCTTTTGATTTGTCTTGTGGTCATAGGTAGTGGTTACATGGAGAAGGATAAGGGAGGATCTAGCAAGTGCTAATCCCCTGTCGGAATTTTGGAGGTCGGGAGAGTCGGGGTGACTCGCGTACAAAACACCCGATACACAAAATCGTGAAATGCCTTTTGAAAGGCGTGTGGTCATAGTTGGTGGTCACATGGAGGGAACTCGCGCCCAATGCATGTTCACGTGGGTGTAGTTCACATAGGACCTATGGATGTTTTAGTAGAAGTTCCAGCAGGGACCCGAAGGGGCTAATACAACTCAGTTTAGTGAAGATCCAGTGACCGGGAGGTCGCAGACCCTGTTGAGGTAGGGGGGCTGCATCATTTATGTGAATTATCCCTCATCCTATCAAGGTATAAATTGGGTATAAAACTTACTATTGATAACTATATCCCCCTCTTCTACCAAAGTTTCTTGAAATTGTCCTCTATGGGATTGTTTTCCTTCAATAAATGGTAAAATTGCACTTTAGATAAAGATAGTTTAGCACGCTTTCTTTCCTCTATCACCAAATCCAAGAGGGATTCAAAAGGTATAGTGTTGAACTCTGTATCTTTGATAACATTTTTGGAATACCCCACTACAATGAAATTATGTATGTGAATATTAATTGCAATTTGCATACCTTGCAAGAGTGCATAGGCTTCATCGTAGTTGCTAATGGATGAACCTAGACCCCAAGTAAATGAAAATTATATTGTTTCTATGTATTTTGTAATAACCCTTCATTCTCTTTCCACCCCAAAGATTATTGGTCAAATTTTAGTGTGTGAATTATATATATATTTGATATTATAATAATAATAAGCACAATATTGAAATATGGATTACTAAAATATAAATTATAATATTTATAATTATAATAATTTTCATTAATAATATTAACGTGATGTACTTTATGTTAATATTAATGTGTAATAATCCCCTGAATTGAGCGTGAGTTGGCGGATTGAATGCCTCCACCACATTGAGGGCGGAGGCCTAAGACACAATCTCTTAACCTTCATTTCTTATGTTAGTTTGTATAGGATGGTACAAAAATATTCATTTCATGAAGTCAAGCTTCATGCAATGTCTCTGTGTTTCTTTGGTGTGTGACAGAATGCATATTCTTTCATCATGAATCATGCCAACATTGATTTGGATTTAAGGAGGCCTTCATTGAATGGGAAACCATTGTTTGTTGTAGCCTATATCACTCTAGGCTTCGCCTCCCCCAAACATGGTGTTGGCCTGTGATGGAATGCATATTATTTCATCATGAATCATGCCAACATTGATTTAGATTTAAGGAGGCCTTGATTGAATGGGAAAACATTGTTTGTTTTAGCCTCTATCACTCTAGTCTTCGAATCCCCCAAGCATGGTGTTGGCCTTGGTGAGTTTAATTTCATCAAAATTCTTCTAGTAATTTATTTGATTCGGCTCTTTCATTTCCATCCTCTAGTATTTATTTCTATTGAGGAACTCATAAATCCCCCCTAGGCAAGTCTCACTATTCGGAGTTGTTCTCCCTCACACCTGTCTAGTCCAAGAAGTTCACTCTTTTGGTATTTTTTCTTGCTACTATGTCTAGGGTACCAAGCTAGCCTCCTCTAGTCTTTTTGGTTTTATGATTGGTCTCAAAACCACCTTGGCCTCCATGCGATATTAGTTGGGTCCTAGTGTGGGAATTTAATGTCCATTGTTTATGGATCTTCTTATGGGAAATCATAAATGAAATTCTATCTCCTAGACTTTCTCCATTGTTTATGGATCTTCAGTTTCATGATGAGTTGTTGGGCTTCTTCAGAACTTTCTTGGAAATTCTTATTGGCTAATTGTTTCGCAACAGACTTGATCTTCTTCCTTTATTTTGTTAATTCATCTAAAGAATTGATTCACTCTGCTTCAAGGTCTACTATGCCTTCTTCACAATCTTCTTATTTTGAATCTGTCTGACATGGTCAACATATTTCTCCTTGTTTTGTACCTGCGCTTTCTTTAATTTTCTCTCGATTTGTGGTAGAATGGGATTCCTTTGAGTATAAATTATGTAGTTTATCCTAAAGTTATTTTGTTTATGAACATTGTTCCACTTCGAATTTCACGAAATCATGTAATCCTTCCATTATGAAATCTATTTTAATTTTTTTTTTCTTTTTCAATTCTTTCTTAGTTGCAGTCTTTGGCTTCTTTGAATCAGTGCATCCTGTAACAACTAAGTACCAAAAATCATTTCCTTGTTCTTGTAAAAAAGTTTTCATTCTCATGATCCACATCTCATACTACAGTCCATTCTGATCATTGAAATTTGGTATTCCATTTCTATACAAAATGTTTCTCTCCATGATCTTCCTTCAAGTTGTTAAAATATTTCTTTGGAGGAACCTTCTCTCATACCAATTGTTGAAATACTGAGAGGGGGTGTGAATACGTATTATCACTTTTACAACTTTTAACCACAATATATAAACTTCAAATTTATCAACACTATATCATCAATGTATCATCATTATACCATGATCATATAAACATAAGAAACATCACATCAGCATCACATAAAGTACACAATACACCATAATTTACATGGAAACCTAAATGGGAGAAAACCAAAGAATGCTTTATTATATATCAAAGAATGCATTAATTGGAAGCACCAACTTCCCAATTCTCTAGTTGCAACTAGAAGGAGCATACAACCCCCTATTTACAGGTTCCAACCTGATGGAATCTACAACTCCTTGAATTTTATGGCTATATTCAGAACATGGCTAAAACCCCCTGATTCTTAGGGTCCAACCTAGAGGAAGCTCCAAATCCCTGATTCTTCGGCTCAAACCACAAGGATGCTACAACCACATGATTCTCAAGATCCAACTTGATGGAAGATCCAACTCCCTGAGTTCTTCGGCACCAACCGGAAGGAGGCTAGAACCCCCTTTCCTTGCCCCAACCTTCCACCCTTAAATGTAAGTGTAGAACATTTTTTCACTACTACAATCACTGCCACTATCACTACCACTCTAACTATAACTACCACTGTCACTATCATTTCCACTGTCACATCAACCTATAACCTCTCATCCTATCACTTTATCCAATCTGTCACTGATCAGCCTGTCCAAATTGTCACTATCACTGATACTCAACCAGATCCTCTCACATGGATCATATACCAGGGACACCTTTCAACTAGATGTCCAACATCACCAACACATGCCTCTACCAAGCATGTACTAATATCACCAACATATCATCACAAAGATATGTGTCTCAACCATGTACCAAAGAATGTACCAAACCATCAAGTTGTACCATACCAAACATCAATTGTGTACCACAACAAGTGCATCAACCATGCACCAACACCTCTACCAAACTGTGCATCAACCATGCACCACAACTGTTCCAAACCGTATATCAACCATGCACCTCAACTTGTACCATATGCCTCAACCATAAACTAGGTATACCAAGTACCAATATAACCAAGATGTATTAGTAGTCAATGTACCATACCAATATCACCAAGATGTACCATTCATCATTAATACATGCCTATCAATCATGTACCATGACATCACCAAGAATAAAATATAATCAAATAAACATACATGTAACTTGTAGTTGACCTGTTGTATAGTAACATTGACCTGTAACTCTTCCAAAACCTTCAGTGGTCCGGTACCAACATTTAGCCCAATTTTCCATTAGCCTCATGATACTAAGACTCTATGTCACGTGGGGCCTTGTGTGACATAACTTAGGCAACCCACGGGGGTGCCTCGCATGACCTCAACCAAACCTCTAGGGAATCCATACTTCTCCAAGGGTTGACATCAATGAAAACCAATTGTCCAACATACCGCAAATAAATAGACATTTCCCTTCCTTGTTGTTGGAAAACCACCAACAAAATCCATGGAAATTATTTCCCAAGGTAGAGAAAGTATAGGCGGTATAGAGATTTATTTGTATGTCAGGATATTTAGACACTTAGGAGTTAGTAAGATCTACTTAGTCTATTGTGTTTTTAGGTAAAAGTTTGTTTTATATTGTGTTTCTTTAGTATGCATAAGTATGCATTTGTAGTTAGGAAATCCGACAGTCACGATATGTTCCCGACATAGAGTGATCTGACGGTTCATACTCTCCTCGATCTTAATGGCCATTGATTTGTGGCTTAACACCCGATTGATCCATGATATCTATTTAAAGAGCATGGAGAGTCATTTGTCGATGATCGATCGTGAGAAAATCTCTTGTAAAATCTCTCTGTAATCTTTTTCTTTGCATTAATAAACT
>SNQJ01S0020990.1:77509-118713 GCA_010110895.2 Picea sitchensis | reverse complement strand
AAAAAGTTCATGCTAAAATTGTAAAGTGTATTTCACTTCAAGTATAAAAGTGAATCACTATAAGTAGCTTTAATATTTTATTTTAGAGTTATTTATTTTGCATGCAACTTTTCTGTTATAAAGTAACTTCATTGTAAAAGTGACCCCCACTTCTCTTTATAAAAGTGGGTCACTTCATAAAGCAACTTACACAGTCATGTGGTCATTTGGTTACCGATTGTGCCTTTTTTTTTAAAATGGCATAACTCTAACATTGGAAGTCCGCTTTCAGTGCCGTTTTTTTTTAAAACCGCATAACTTTTTGAGCTATTTCCATCCAGATCATCAGTTTCAGTTTTTAAATCCACATTATCTGCATATTTAATATGGCTTCTATAAGTACTGTCTTGCTTACTAGCAACAACTACTTCCAATGGAAATCTCATATGGAAGATTTATTAAGAAGTAAAGGCTTGTACCGGATTACCTTGGGAAAAGAAAAAACATCCACTAATGTCGATAAGAAAGCCAAGTGGGATATTAGGAATGATGAAGCACGTGGAATAATCGGAATTTCCATCTCTCCTGATTTAAGGTACCACCTTCAAGATATTGATGACCCCAAAGAAGCTTGGGACACGATTGAATATGTGTTTGGTAAACTCAATATTATTCGAGCACAAAAGTTAGAAAATCAAATACTGACCTTGAGTCCAAATGATTTTTCTTGCCTTGGAGACTATCTATCTAGGTTTAAAACACTCAGAATTTTATGTGAATAATGTAAGATAAAGATGGAGGAAGAGCGTTGCATCTATCTTATTCTTTCTAAGCTAGGTAGTGCATATTTTGTGTTTGTATCTACCTTTTATGCAATGAGAGAGTGTTATCACTGAAATTTCGTCCGCAAATGGTTACAGGAATCCAGCATCTTCAAACAGCTATGAGTCCACCCATGGACCAAAATTACCAAAAACACATTTCCAAAAGGTCCAAAACTATACAACTAGTTATAAAATCAAGATGCGTTGTGAATACACAGGGTGCGTGCGCACATGTGCCATCGAGAAATGCAGAAAAAGCATACATGCGCATGATGCACGACTGTGGTCGCTAAAAGCCGTGCACACCTAAGAACGATGCATTTATGAGATTGGTCGGCCTCCCACCCACTTTTGGTTCAGCTTCCAAGTTGATTTGACATCCAAATATAGGATGGATCCGATTGGGTGGCTGGTCAAAGACCTAAAGGTGCCCTAAACAACCCCTTTTCACACTAAAATATGGTTGCACAATACCTCAAAGTGGTGCTCTAAAACAAGGCCATGGGTGCACTACATTTTCAAGGAATTCATTTGCAAGGTTATGTTGTTGCTATTCTCTTGGGGGATCCTCTTTTCTCAGCAAGAGCATACTAGCACCATTCCATTTGGGCAATCCACATCACCTTTTGAGTGGGTTATCTTGGGATTCTTTCACCATTTCTTTCAAGTTTCAAAGTTGTAAGAAGAGCTCAATTGTGGGGGTCCAAGAGCCCTCCCTTGGAGGAAGAAGGGACTCAAAGTCCTCTTTCTTCTCGGTGTTTTCTTTTCACTAATAAAATCCTTTCCATTGGTGACATAAGTCTGGTTTGTTTCTTGTTCTTATGTCCTTATCCTCAATAGTTTAGTTGTTCTTTCCTTTCTTAGTTTAATTCTTAGATTAGTCTTTTATGTTTATTTTTCTAACCCTTTCCTTCATTGTTGTCTTGCTTAGCTGACCCAACTAAGCTTGTAAGCACCTCTATTTTTCTCATTCAGGTGACAAAAGAGGCACAACAGATTGGCGACTCCACTGGGGATCGAACCCAAAATCTCTGGTTTCGTAGAAAAAAGAGGCGCAACAGAGAGGCTCTAGGGGAAGAAGCTTATGAAAAACCCAGTCTTGAGTCCTTTTGTGCTTCTTTGATTCGAGAGGAAGATAAGCTTGTACAATTTGGAGTGATCAACACTGCAGGTCCCTCCAACAAAGCCTTAGTTTCCCAGTAGAAAGATAAACCCAAGTATCCCAAGAAGCAACATCCTCGCTACAACAACAAACAACATAAGGGTCCCAAACCTGCTCAGACAGCTTCAGCTCCTACTGGTGAAAAAGGAGCAAAATATAAAAGTAAGAATACTAACAGACATTGCAACTTTTGTGATAAAGATGGTCATGATGAGTCCAAATGTTTCAAGAAGATGGCAGCTTTAGAAGCAGCGATGAAGAAGCACAACATCTGTATTGATTCTACTTCTTCTTCTCACGGACATGCACTTTCTGCTTCTGGTTCTCCTTCAATTCAAACTCTACTACTACTTCTTCTTCTGATGAGTAGCTTATTGATTCAGGAGCATCTTATCATATGGCTAAGGATAAAGCCATATTTTCTGCTATAAATGAATGTAACACCAGCAAATATTTGTTGGTGATGATATATCTCTTAGTGTTGTAGGATCTGGAACAGTTCAAGTAGATAATAGTCATTTCAATGATGTATTATGTGTTCCAAGTCTTCCTTGTAACCTTCTATCAGTATATCAAATCACTCATTCAGGTGAAGGTAAACCCGTCGAGTTTTCACCTCGCCAAGTTGTAATCAAAGATCTAAAAGATCCTAAGCATGTTCTTGCAACTCGAATTGTTGATGATATTACCAGGTTGTACAAGTTTGACAACTTTGGGTCATCAGCTTTTTCATCATTTTTTGTTGCTCATAGCGATGGCTTGAGCAAACTTTGGCATTAGCGGTTTGGTCATCTAAACTATCGCTCATTGCATAAACTATGTAATCAACAGATGGTGGCTCGTCTTCGTTTTGTTTCATGCAGAGATGGTGTTTGTGCCGGTTGTGTTCTCGGAAAACATCATCGGGATAGTTTTGACAAACGTGCCTCTTGGCAGGCCTCGGGTCCTTTGCAGCTTGTTCACAATGATTTGTGTGGTCCACTTTCTTCTCCTTTTTTTTCTGGGTGCAAGTATTTCTTAAATTTCATTGATGACTTTTCCACGCGTACTTGGGTTTATTTATTAAAACTCAAGAGTGAAGTTTTTGACAAGTTTTTGGCCTACAAAGCCCTTGTAGAAAAGCAATCTGGACATCAAATTCAGAGGTTAATAACAGATAATGGAGGCGAATATGTGAACAATAATTTTACAAGCTACTGTACTACACAGGGAATCCAAATGCAACACATTGTTCCATATACACCACAACAAAATGGCGTTGCTGAGAGAAAGAACCACACATTAAAAGAAATGGCTAATTGTATGATCAAATCTGAGGTATTAAGTCTAAAGTATCGGGCGGAAGCCATCAACTGTGCAAATTACATAATAAATCACACTCCCATAAAGGCTCTTAAAAATGTAACACCAGAAGAAGCTTGGACTAAAATTAAACCAGATGTAATTCACTTCCGTGTATTTGGCAGTATAGCATGGGTTCACATTCCTGATGAGAAAACGAAAGCATTGCAGCCTAAAAGTGAGAAGTGTATATTTGTTGGTTATTCTAAAGATGTCAAAGGTTACAGACTTCTTCAATCACATTGTAATGGAATTATTATTAGAAGATATGTTAAATTTGATGAAAATCTCTTAGCCTGTGAGCCTAATTTGACAATTGTGCCTTCTTCAGCCTGTGAGCCATCTTCAACATTTGTTCCTTATTATGATCTGGTTTCTTCTTTAGATGATGACCATGAGGATGAAAATCCACCTCCGCCTGCTCACCCTCATCCAGATGAGTCCTTTGAATCTGAACCAGCACCAGCTCCACTACTTCCTAGATGGGTCCATTCAACACGAGAAGCAGCTGGTGATCTTGTCGGTGATCCTTCAAATCAACGTCGGACACGTTCACAGTTACAGTGAGCCTCTTCTCTTTTGGATCAAGTTTTATAAACTCATGATCTAGAGACATTTGCAAAAGCTTCAGGTCATCCAGATTGGGATACAGCAATGAATGAAGAGTGTCATTCTTTAATGGAAAACAATACTTGGGATCTTGTACCTCTTCCGAAAAGAAGAAAACTTGTTAGATGCAAATGGGTCTACATAACTAAGTATGCAACAGATGGAAGTGTTGAAAGACACAAGGCTCGGTTAGTTGCCAAAGGATTTTCCCAAGTTGAAGGAATTGACTATAATGAAACCTTTGCCTCTGTAGCAAAAATGAATTCCATCTGCCTTGTTCTTGCCCTTCCTGCCTCACATAAATGGGAGGTCTATCAGATGGATGTTAAATCCGCCTTCTTGCACGAAGATTTGCAAGAATAAATCTACATGGAACAACCTCCTGGCTATGTCCAGAATGACTCTAGCCTTGTTTGTCGCCTCAAGAAATATCTTTATGGTCTCAAGCAAGCTCCCCGAGCTTGGTATGCCGAAATGGATATCTTTCTTATTGCCACTCGATTCTCTAGATGTCATTTGGATCCTAATGTCTATACCAAGAAAGTAGGAAGCCATCTCATAATCCTTGTCCTTTATGTTGATGACCTTATCCTTACTGATATTGACTCAAAACTTTTAAACCATGTGAAAACCAGCCTTAAGAAGAAATTTGAAATGACAAACTTAGGCTTTTTGCACTATTTCCTTGGCCTCCAAGTTTTTCAAACCAATGAATGAATTTTTCTTTCCCAGTCTAAGAATGCTTGTGACCTTCTTCATCGCTTTCACATGGATGATTGTAAACCAACCCCTTCTCCCTTCCAGACTGGAGTCAAGATTTCTGCCACTTGTACTTCTCCTCAAGTTGATGCCACCCTGTACCATTAGTTAGTTGGTAGCCTATTATACTTGACTCATAATTAGTTGGTAGCCTATTATAATTGACTCCATACCCGGTCTCCGGCCTGATCTTTCCTTTGTTGTTGGTCTTGTTTCCCGATATATGCAAACACCCCATGAAAGCCATTGGAAAGATGCTAAAAGGACACTTCACTATGTTTGTGGTATAGTTCAGTTCGGGATACATTACAGTTCAGGGGGGACTCCTTTATTGGTTGGTTTCACTAATTTAGATTGGGCCGACGACCTTGATGATCGGAAGTCTACTGCAGGTTATGTTTTCAGCCTTGGTTAAGGACCTGTCACTTGGGCCTGTAAGAAACAACAGGCTATTGCACTTTCTTCAATAGAAGCAGAGTACCGAGAAGCAGTAAATGCAATTCAGGAAGCCCTATGGCTTCGACAGATCCTTTCAGAGTTTGGATTCCAACACCAGCATCCGACCAGCCTTTGGTGTGAAAATCAGAGTTCCATCAAGCTCGCCAAAGACCCAATTCAACATAAGCGTAGAAAACACATCGAGCTACACATGCACTTCATCAAAAATCTCATTCATGATCAAGTTATTGAAGTACTCTTTTGCCCTACAAAAGATCAAGTTGCAGACATTTTCACAAAGTCTCTTACAAAAGCAAAGTTTTCCAAGCTTTGATCTATGTTAGGAGTTCAAGAAGTTTTCATTAAGGGGGGATAGGCTCTAATGCCTCCTTCCTTCCCCTATTGTGTCACTATTGTAAATCCTTCAATCCTATCCCAAGTTGTTCTTAAGGGGGGATGTTAGGATATTTAGACACTTGGTCTATTGTGACATTAGGTAAAAGTGTGTTTTCTAGTGTGTTTCTTTAGTATGCAATAGTATGCATTTGTAGTTAGGAAATCCGACGGTCACAATATGTCCCCAACATAGAGTGATTTGACGGTTCATACTCTCCTTGATCTTAACAGTCATTGATCCATGGCTTAACACCCAATTGGTCCATGATCTCTATTTAAAGAGCATGGAGGTTCATATGCTGATGATCGATTGTGAGAAACTCTCTTGTAAAATCTCTCTGTAATCTTTTTCTTTGAATTAATAAACTGCTCCAAGTGGCCGCGTTGGTTGGGGTCGTGGATGTTTCCCCATAGGGTTTTTACCACGTGAAAACATCGGTGTTTTGATCTTTGATCTGGTTATGTGAGTGGTTACTGAAGGTGTTTGTCCTCTGTTGGAATAACTATGTTGTCGAACAATTTGTATTACTAGGATTTTTGGTACAAGAAATTATGCATCCTCTAATACACCGAGTTGCATCTTCTTTCATTTTAAGCCAAAACAAATACCTATGTATGTTATCAAGTGTTTACCCGACAAAATTTCCTACAACCTTGGAGGTGTGAACCTTTCTAATAATATGCAATATTTTACCTTTAGGAGCACAAAGATTATATAGCTTGTAGATAAACCCATTTTAGAGATGATAATCAACATTAACATTACCTTCTTCTACATGAATATGGCCCTCCAGCTATTGAAAGACGTCTGTAAATTCCTCATCTTTTATGTATGCCTCTTTGTATGGATCATGGGTGAAAGGATCCATTTGCATGAGAGTTCTCATATTTATAATATTGTACGTGGATCACCTTAAAAGTATGTTATCCAAATTATTAGTGCTTCCCTTATTATACTTGATTACTAGATGAAACTATTGGCAAAAACCCCATCCACTTTTAATGTCTGGATTTTTGAATCTTACTCTGGGCCTGCAAATACTACAGTGGGTGGTGATTAGTGTGGATAAATGTTTCCTTTTCCATCAAATAGTTCTTCCATTTCTTAATATCTTTAACCAAGGCATATATTTACTTGTCATATGTATGGTAGTTCAGGAATCACCATTGAAACATCTCAACATGATATAATATTGGCTTACCTCCTTGTATCAAAATTATTCCCATAACATACCCGCTTTCATCTGTCTCCACTTTGAAAGGATTCTGCAAGATAGGTAATGTGACAATTGGTGTATCACTAATATTTTGTTTTAGCTCGTCGAAATATTTCTATTGGTTCTTTCCACACTAGAAAATATTACCATTAGTTATTAAGGCATGGAGTGGTGTAGATATCAGTGAAAAGGATGTTATGGAATTTTGTAGGTATTTCGATACCCCAAAAAAGATCTTAAATTTGTGACATTAGTAGGAAATTTTCCAGAGTCTATAATGCCTACATGATATGCGAGATGTGCTCCTCTCAAGTAGGAGCTATAAATAAATATGTCATCCAAATAAACTATTGCAAATGAATCTAAATAGGGACATAATACATCATTCATCAATTGCAAAAATGTAACTAGTGCATTACATAAACCAAAAAACATGACCAACCATTCATATAGACCTTTCCTTTTTCTCAAGGAAGTGTTCTAGGTGTCTTCTTATTTAACATGTACATGGTGGTATCCCAATTTGAGATCCAACTTGGTGAACTACTTGGCATGTTGCAAGTAATCTAAAAAATCATCAATCCTGCGTAGAGGGTATCGATTCTTGAGTGTGGTCTTGTTCAAATATCTATATTTGATACACATTAACCAAGTCCCATCCTTCTTGGGTACTATTATGATATGTTACCCACAAGGTGAGGTGCTTGATTGGATTACTTCCTGCTCTAGCATCTACTGCAACTGTGTATTCACTTTGTCCACTTCCAGAATAGGCTATCTATACAACTCAATATTTGATAACAGGGAGACAAAAAAAAATTGTACTGATGCTCCACTTCCCTCGGTGACATCTCTTTATGCTCTTGAAATACTCCTTTGTATGTCTACAACAACTACTTCAACTATTTTTTATGCTCTTTCGTAGATCCTTCCAAGGATTCCTTTACTCTTATAGATTCCTCCATTGGCTAAGAATCTCTTAAGAGAAGGAATTCATAATTTTTCTTGTAACTGATCAAATTTTTGTATTGGTTAGAAAATATCAGAGAGATATTTAATTTCATGAATATTGCATCCCTTGTATACATGTATGAGCTTCTAAACACTACACCACAAACATAAATCGGTACTATAGCTAACTCCACTTCATCAATAAAACCTACACTTATAGAAAACTTGATGTTACATTGTTTAGTGACTTTGATGTATGCATCCTTATTCACCCGTCTGAATTGATATGGGCTCAGATGATCATGAAATTATAACCAAAACTTCTTGATCAGATCATTTTCTATGAGGTTGGCCCCTGAGCCAAAATCAAATAGAGCATTTGTCTTGGTTTTTTTTACCTAGATATTGATATGGAAGAATTTTGCCATCTCCTTCTCTTCCTTGTCATAAAGGCTACTGATATTCACCTCCTTTTTCACTGAATTATATACAATCTTATCATGCACATCTCATATTCTCTTTACCTAGTTTCACGAATCCTTTCCTAACAAGTACTTCGTCTTAGAATCCTTTGTATGCTTCTTTGAATTCAACTTTGGATGTAGATTCCAACACTTATATTCAGTGTGACCATCTATATCACAATGTTTACAATGCTTGTTTGGATCCTTTCACTAATGTGCAGTGGTTGTCATCTTCTTATATTTTCCTTTCCACTTATTCTTCCCCTCCTTGGAAGCATCTTGGTGATCTTTCTGTTTAAAACCACTTGGTTGTCCTTTCGTATGGCATATGTTCTCTAAGTATTATGCTTACAAACATGCCTCATCAACAACCCTTGGTTTGAAGAACGTCACTTTCTTTCGCAAGTGACTATGTAGAACCCTAGATACTTGAGGAGTATGTCTCGGTTCTTGGGCAAGATATCCAACATGATCATTATCTTCTTGAATTTGGTGGTGTACTCTTACACACTCTTCTATTGAATTTACCTTAATTGATACCAATGGATCCACTAGTTCTGTACATATCTAATAGGGTAGAACTGGGACTTGATGAGAGTTTTAAAATCCTCCCAGTTAGTTATTGGTGGATCAACCTTATTCCTAAGTGTCTTCATGTATCTTTTCCACTGGGTTAGTGCATGCCCCTCTAGTTTTATTCGAGAAAATATTTTTTTCTTCTCTTCATATATATTATGGACATTGCAATACACTTCTAACTATTGCAACCAATGATCCAACTCAATAAAACCAATATCACCTTGATAGGTATTGATATCCACTTTTGTTTCCATTTTAAATAGAGGTTGTGAATAAGTGATGGAACTGGAACTTGGTTTCTCTTTCTTCAACTCTTTCGTCAAATCCTTTTCTCTGTCTTCACTAAATCCTAGTTTCTCATCATATATTTCTTCTGAGTTAGAACCACTAGCCTCCTAAAAAGGTTAAAACTTGTTCTCTATATATGCCATGAGGAGGGGCACATTGTGAGATATATCAGTGATGTACTCTTCCATCCTTGCAAAGCTCTCTTTTGTTGCATGTGGAGGGTTTTTATGAACTAACTCATCTGCCATGGCTAGGGTTATGTGACTTCCTTCTTAAGCCAATTTCTTGATATTGTAACTTTCCACAAATAACCCAAAGAAAAAGTCTCTCATATCAATATGATCTACAAAATGCCATGGATATTCCAATGGAATAGATCATCACAATAGATCTTGTATTATACTAGAAACTTTTATCATGCAAGTTTATCTCCTTAGATATCACATTATTGATCAAATTTAAGAAAATAATTGAAATATAAAGAAGAAATAATAAGAAAATGAACACACCATCCACAAAAATGAACACAATATGTATCATGGGAAACTTGATACACGAGTAATCCTAGCTAGAAGGTGAGGCCTAGGCTCTGCTCTCTTTTTTCTTCAGTTATGAAAGGTAAGTATAAACAAAGAGACACTCACTATGGAGTGTTCATTTACATTGTGACCTAAGTAACTGCTATAAAATCTTCTACCTCCTCTATTATTCTCTCAAATCCCACTCCTAGAAGATATGATCAACTATCGAACAAGTTCAATGCTAAATAATCGAACCCCTTCTCCTCCTAGCCGCCTAGTATTTAACATAGTGTGATAACCATCTAGGGTTAGGGTTTTTCCACGGCTTAACCCTTAATTAGTGATAGTGTTTGGACCTTCTAGAATATTCTTGAAAGTCCAGATGTGTGTATTCCCACATGTGTGAGTAATGCAGGCTAGCATGGCATCCACTCATACCATGTTAGTCAATAAGGTAGGTCAACTTGTGGGAGGCATAACTTCAACATATGAGCTCTTATTAATGTGATTTCTACACTGTTGGAAATGTATCAATGTCTAGAATGGCATTAAGTGGATATGATCTATCCTCATAACCTTTTGACCCAAAAAAGATATGTTTCATGCCTCAAAACGAATCGGGTAATTTCTCCACCCGAAATTCTCAAATGAGGCTTGCCACTAAAATGGGTTGTGCAAGCCAATTCCTCTAATTATTTCACCCAAAATATACCTATATGAACCGAAAGTGAAAAGTAGATACTGAACTTGAAAAAAATTACACAAAAAAATTAACATCCCCAATTCAAAAGACTAATCAACATTACATTATAAAGCTATGCATTCAATTCTCATAAATAAAATATTAAACTTTTAATAAGTGTATTATTATAATAGCTTCTATTATTACTATAACTATGTTAACATAAATTAATAATACTCATATGGTTTACTAGGTAAAAAATACTCATATGGTTTACCAGGTCAAAACCTTGGTCTTATGGCAACATCAAAAGATTAGTCCCCGAGACGAGCATAAGAAAATAAATCCTAAGCTAAACCATGAACAAGACAAATATCATTAGTGTAAATGAACAAATCTCTCATATAAATTAATTTTGCATATCCCAATCTGTAGTTCAGTGGTTTTATCGATCACAATTTTGTCTTCTATCACTGTGAGATTGAGTAAGGTGACCACGTGTATGAGCCGACATGGCTAACCAAGACACCGTATCTTATATATATATATATATATAACATTTGTTTTATAAAATAAAAACAAGTTGTCTTACAGCCAAAATGGAGTCCGAGAGTATGAACATTCGTGAAGAGTACGTGGATATGTTGGTGCAAGAATTTGCCTATGATCCCGGTAGACTATAGCCTACAGAAAACCGGACTCAGGTTTTATACAACCGCAGGACATTGGAGACTATTAAGTATAGTTTAAATAATCACATACATCAAAACAATTATATACAATATAATTAAAATTAGTTGTATTAAAATTTATTAAAAAACAATAATTTTCTTACTACTAACTATATATTTTTAAATTCAAATTCAAAACTATATAATAAGTAGATATACATAATATTAAATATTCAAAACTATATAATAAGTAGATATACATAATATTAAATATTCTAAACTATATAATAAGTAGATATACATAATATTAAATATTCTAAACTATATAATAAGTAGATATACATAATATTAAATATTCTAAACTATATATTATAGCATAATATATTTTCTTACTACTAACAATAATTTTCTTACTACTAACTATATATTTTTAAATTTAAATTCAAAACTATATAATAAGTAGATATACATAATATTAAATATTCTAAACTATATAATAAATAGATATACATAATATTAAATATTCTAAACTATATATTATAGCATAATATATTGAGTATGCATACACATTACAACAACCAAACAACCTCAATAGTGGAATAACAACTACACTTATTAAGTAGACCAATGGAGTATTTATATTGTTAAGGGAAGTATAACTAATAATATCACCTTAAAACAATAACATTCATTCTAATTTTGGGGGTAATTTTTATTGTTATTATAAAAGAGAATTCTGGTTACATAATTGCTAAATTCTTTTATATTTTCAAGTTATAAATTATTTTTTTGTGATCTTTTAAATACTCCTTATATCTTTACATAATTTCAATAGTTTTCTTATTACTCTAACCTTTATACTGTATTTTGCAAACTATTCTTTCCTATTGCTAATGGTATTGTTTGGGATTCTCATCAAACTTTCACATTTTGCAAATAGAAGATAGTGACTAAAGCATCATTACATGGTTTAAGGTTTAGGGATGGATTATTAAAGATGGATTTTCCATTTTCTCACTCATCAATATTATTCATAGATTATAAAATTATTTATAAGTTATATTATATGGAAAAAAAAATGTTATCAACATTATTTATAGGTTAGGGTATATTATAGGGAAAAAATGTTTATAGTTAAATCTTTTCATTTATAAATAGATGAGAAAGTTATAGTGTTCATCAATCCTTAAGCTTCAATTGTATTTAGGCATATAAAGAATATAATCGTAGAAAACTAGGTACAAGAGACAATAAGATGAAACATGTACATAAAAGAAAAGTATTTTGATCATCAAAAGAAGTGTTTCCACTTTCCTCTTAAGTTAGGCCAATATTTCATTGAGTAATTCTCCAAATAAAAAAATGCATGACAAAACAATCCATAGACTCCTATCTCTTTAAATAGATTTTCAATTGAAAAACCCTAACTTCTTGTGGTCCCATCACTAATGGGTACCAACTACCTATTGGGACTTATAAAGTTAACCATTTTACATTAAATAAGTATCTCATTCTACCTAATGGGCCTTATTCAAAGAGGATGACTACATACATCAATTAACTGGTTTTTAGGTAACCTAAAGTAGGGAGGTTAGGGTAGGACCCCAAAATCACCCCCCCCCCTCCTCAAAAGAAGTGTTGTCCTCTATAGTAAACCTTGATAAATAGAAGAGAGAATAACCCCAAAAAATTCAGAAATAAACCCTTAAACTCCAAAGATACCAAAACATTCACCACGAAAAACATAGTAATATATAGAGAAGAACCCTCACGGCCTTATGGAAGGAATCACTCAATTAAGGAAACTTATTTTGCACATTAATATTAATTGTTCTAACCGATTCCATCCAAGGATATCTCAAAACAATATCTGCACCATTTGTATTATACAATAAATATCTAAATGCAAAGCATATTTGTCCATGGTGATCTCCAAATATTTAAAAATTTAAACATTTTCACCCTCAACCTATATCCTTTAAATATTCTTGGTGGGTACCTTCAAATTTTTAGCCAAATTAACATTGATGAAATTATATTTGCTACTCGGGATTATAGAAACAATAACATTTTCTTGGTCAATAAATACATCAACCTATAATATGAAGTTGTCGCATGAAAATAAATTCCTAGTGCTCTTCTTTTCCTTGTTCACAACATGAGACCACCTCTATAAAAATACTTTTTCATATTCTTGATCACAAACTACCATCACCTTGTCATAGTTAAGAAAATTCCATTAAATGGTTGCATCACCTATTCAATTTATACCTACCAAAAATTTCCATGACTTTCCCCATAATGCCTTCCTCTCTTTTATGCATTCTTAAATACTAGGACCACCATCTTTGCTAGTAAAATGCACCTTGTTGTGAAAACACAAAAATAGAATTAAGGCTTTAATGAAAATTACTTACTTTTAAAGGGGGCTCCTTTATGTAGTTAGGGTTTGAGGCTGAAAACGTAAAACGATGACAACTTCTTCTATACTTTTGAGATTGGTTATTATGAAATAAATGATGAAATGTTGTATATTCTTTGGATCTGCTGGCACTATTTTGACCAAAATATTATATCAAAATATATCCAATCTATGAAATTCATGTCCATCACTCAAAGAAACCCTAAAAAAGGTTGATTTTAAATCAATGATATATTCACTTCATAGACTATGTTTTGGACAAAAAAATGGGTATTTTTCGAGAGTAATTGTCGATTTCTTCAAATTTTTCATAGAAAATTTTAGAAATTGACTTGAATGTTATCATCCTCTATTTTGTTTTGGTAAAAAATACTGCAAAAAAAAAAAAAAAAAAACTTCTACTTTGTGCCCCAAAAATTCTCCTAATTCATGCCCAAGAAAGAGATCTGGTACCACTTGTAGTGAAACTTGATACAAATAAGACAGAATAAACTATGAAACTTTATAAATAAACACTTCAACTCCAAAGATACCAAAACATTCACTATGAACAACACAAGAATATATAGAGAAGAACCCTTAAGGCATAATAACACCATCAAATGTTCTTTATGGAAGGAACCACTCCACAAGACATGCTTGCTACAATGCAATAAATTCAACACTCTCAATACATTGATATTCATGTGTATTTATAATTTCTCATGAGCATTCCTAAGGATCTATGCTAACTACCCCTTATTATTATATTAATTCCTTTTAATTACATGGTGTGCTTATTCCATTATTATGGTCAAATTACATTCATTATCCACTCTGGTACCTCCCTAGGTACCCCATATTATTCTTCCTATATAAATTACATCCTCAAGTATTAGAGATGAGGAAATTGTTGTAAAAAAATGGCTACATCCCATGTGGCATATTTAAGATGCATATATGCCACTAGATCAATAATTTGCATACCATGTGATGTTGCAACTGATGGGATTTGGTATCCAATACTATTTTTGTTGTAGCAAATGGAGCCTTCTTATTCAAGTTCTAGTAAGTTGGTTTTCACATTGCATTTTGATCTAACAACCTTTTTTCAAACAAGACATATGAAATGTTGGATGATTCTTTGAGTAGTGTAAAAGAGCCAATTTGTAGGCCACTTGTAGAATGCAATGGATGGTCTCATCGGCTACATAGAAATTTAGTTCTAATTTCTGAGGTGTTTGTCTTTGAGTGATGATTTTTATAGGGTTGAAAGAAAAGAAACACATTATCTTGTACTACAAAAGAATGTTCATAGTCATGCTAATTTGATTCCTACTTCAATATATTTTGATACATAACCAAATAGTCCTTAAGTGAGTGGAGAATGGATTCTTTGGTGTGAAGTGGTATCCACTACTTGAACCTCAGAGGTTCCTAGTAAATAGGAAGTTACTAACAAGGGTTTTGGGCCATAGAAAACTTCATATGGGGTCAATTTGGTAGTTCCAAGATAAGAGGAATTGTACCACCACTCCTCAAAGGAATTGTACCACCACCAAGAAGAATTGTGTCTATTGGTGTGGGTTTTAGAAGAAAAGAATTAGAAATAGGTTTCTAAGAACTTGTTGACCACTTTGGTTTGAAAATATATTTTCGGATGATATGAAATGCTCAAATTCAACTAGGCACCTTGAAGTTTAAACAAATTAGTGAAAAATTGTTGTAGAAGGTAGGGTCCCAATCCAAGACAATGGAAGTGGGCATGCCATATAACTTAAAAATATGATCCATGAAGGCTTGGGAAACTGCAGAGTGGGTAAATGGGTGTGATAAGGAACATAAATGAGAATATTTGGAAATATTTTTTACTACCATGATGATCATTGATTTGTTTCCTTCTATTGGGATTCCCACTATAAAATCCATAGATATTCCAATCCATATATGTGTTGAAATTGATAGTGGTTGAAATTCCCCTCACATATTCACTATATAACCCTTGTTTCTTTGGCAAGTTCCATAGGTTGCTATAAAATCTTGAAAGACTATTTTCATGCCCTCTCAAAATAATTAGTTCTTATTTATTTCATAGTTTTATGAAAGATAGACTAATATATTGTAGTGGATGAACGTAATTCCTATAAAACCCTTTTCTTCAAGGTAGAATTATTTAACAAGACAATGTCCCCTTTAGACCTCAATGTATGTTGTTTACATTTATACCCTTGAGAGTTTGGATCTTTCTGAAGCCTTTAGATGAGTTGAATGACACTTTGATTTTATAACTGTGATCAATGGGCTTCCTCAAGACAACCTAGCATGGGGAAAGTTAAGGAAAATAAGGATACATCCTTCTCAAATTACCTCAATAAATCATCAACCACCACATTTCCTTTACCCTTATTATATATAATATCATAATAATACCCAAACATCTTGGTGACCCACTTATTTAGCGTTGGTGAGGATACAATTTGTTCTAGAAATTATTTCAAACTCTAATGGTTGATATTGATCCAAAAATACCAACCTATGAAATGTGGATGTGAATTCTCCACCACATAAAGGATGGTCATCATCTCTTTATCATGTGCAAATTTACCCAAATTGTGATGACAAAATTGGTTATTGGTGAATTCCAAGGGTCAGCATTCCTACATCAAAACCATGCTAATACCTCTACCTAAGGCATCACATTCTAGGAAAAAATTATTAGTAATACATGGCATTGTTAATTCTAGAGTAGTGCACATGGAATCCTTTAATTCTAAGAAGGATTTATTAATTTCCTCTCCTAATTCAAAATAATTGTTTTTTTAGCATATATGTTAAGGGAGAAACAATTTTTACATAATTTTTTACAAACTTCCTAAAGCATACAAAAAAAACTAGAACATCTTGGGTTGAAAACACTCTTACCTAGTGGAAACCTTCTTGCAATATATGTGTATTCCATCCTAACTGACAATGTTCCCTAAGTATTCAACCTTTGGAGCCCCAAAATAATTTATGGATATTTTTAGGAGTAGTTGGTTGTCCTACAAGAGTTGTAAGGATTTATCAGCATGATCTATGTGTGAATCCTAGGTTTTCTTGTAGATCAAGGTGTCATTAAATAATACCAAAACAAAAATTCATAGAAAGGGTCAATTTTTTTTGTTCATGAAACTCTCGAAGGTGATGAGTGATATTTTGTGGAAGGTTATATTTAGGATGTTTTCCTCTTTCGACCATATTTGGTGGTGTCCAAAACATAGATAAAGTTTGGTGAAAACATTGGCTCCATTAATTTCATCAAAAAGATCATGAATAATTAGGATGGGGAATTTCATTTTGATGATTATTTTATTCCAAACCCTAAAATTAGGAAACATATGCCAAATAATTTCCTTATTTAATACCATGACAACTAGTGATGAATAGGGATTAGTATTGGGATGTATGAATCTATCAAATAATAGTTCATTACTAATCTTTTTTATTTCATTATTCTATATAAACAACTTCATATAATGATGCACATTGTGTTTTAGAATATCAAGAATCATTGGAATACCATGGTCATCCTCCCCTCGTGAAGGTGGTAATCCATTGGATGTTTCAGATATTTTTGATGGTTATAGAGGACCAATGGGATTGAACTACATAATAATTCTTGAGTGGATTTTCTTTAATAGATTTTCCATGTGAGTAGAGGTGATATTTTTAGGGGAACCAAATGTAATCACAAAAAAGTACATCACAAATACCCATGTCAATATAAAACATGTGAATTTTTATATTATACATGCTCGTTTGGAGTTTCACATTTACACATTAGTCGACACATTTCATTGTACCACCATTGGAAATCAAACTTTTAAAATTAGGTATAGGATCAATATAACAGTGGGTTATCATGGCCACTCTACTATGAGTAAAATTGTGGGTTATCATGGCCACTCTACTATGAGTAAAATTGTGGCCTTGGATACTTGAATGTAGCTTAAGGAAATCTAAGGCCTAAACAATGGATCGCTACATCAAATTCATTACACGCAAGTAGACTGATGTCCATAACACCATATTACATATAATTTTAGCACGCGTAAGGACTCTAAACCCATCAAATAGTCCTAGATCACATTAAGGAAATGCGCGCTAACATTCTAATAGGCGGTCATTATTTACATCAACTACTCGAGACGCATGAGATATCTAGCCACTTTAATAACTCTATGTATCATTCTTCAAAGCTTGCATAGTCAATCATAGTCCATAATTATTCAATGCGCAATTGGAAATCCTCGATGAAAACTTTATTCAATCACAATTTTGTGGAGCGAGAGACAACCGTTTACATCACCCAAAGTAAAAATTTCCGGTGCAACGGTTCTAGTACAACATACAACACACAAGTCGAGGTGCAACAACAAATATCGACAGAATCCAGGTGCAAGAAATTTAATCTAAAAAAATTTCAGGCGCATGAGAACAAATACAAGCAAATCACAAGTCCCTTGGGTGAGACGCACAGTAACTTAGCTATTAATTAACATGTCTTACCATTATTCGAGACGTCCACGGATCCACAATTCAACTTTCTAAAACGCAATCGTTAAGAAAATCAATGGTCTAGCTTAAGGAGAAAATATAGTTAACACAAAAGAGCTCTATAGACCCTAGGAGAAGCTTAATGAATAGCATCACTACAATCTCCATTTAAGAAGTTTTGACAAAGTAAGGTCAGGAAATGTCACTCCCTTACCGCAAGGTCCCTCGACGACGTGGATTTGAACTTTAAAAAAAACGAAAACGCCAGGATCTGGAGAGAACGAAACGCAAACGAAGAGAATCTAAAACCGTAGGAAGCTCTCGATGTACGTAGCAGTGTGCCGTTGGCCGAGCTTTAAGCACAAAAGCAATGCGAAAATACTTGTAAACAGAGAGGCTGAGGATGCAATCTCCTGGGTAATTCAAGGAATTCGTTGGGCGAAATTGAAGCACAAAATTGTTGTATGACTTACCAATAACCGCAGGGAAAACAATGGGAAAATACGTAAGAGGTTAATCCACATCAGAAATCAAGGAAACTCTAGATAACATGTGGCTAAGATAGAGGGGAGGGTTGCGCAAAAGGTTATGGCTAAGAAGAATAAAAATACGCAGGCCTGCTCTCACATCTTTTGGCAGAAAAAATAAAATGAAAATGATATAACGCAGGCAACCCCAATTTCTATGCAATGAAGCAACACACCAGGCGACCATTCTCTACACACAGATCTATGAGTGATCCATCCATCTACACACACAAATCGCAAAGTACACCAAGGGGCTCCAGACAAGAGATTCCTCGGTTGTGTAGAACCGGGTAGAACCCAGTGCCAAGTCTGAGCGAGCTCAAAATTGGTGTAAAAAAAAAACGTAAAACTAACTCCAAACATTCTCACACTCAAGGCATCACAGGGTCAATAGAAAAAAAAAAAAAAGCGAAGAGACTTTAAATCCGCAAGGCTACACAAAAATGATTTGGGCAGAGAATATCGATTAAAACCGAATGCTGAGACAACAACGCGGAAGTAAGCAAAGACGCAGAGTAGCCAAAAGAAATTGTAACGTAGGCTAAGTACTGGGCGAGGCAAGAGGGCGCAGAAATATAAAATTATTCCATGGCGCAGAGCTAGTAATGGAGTTTTACAATCTGAACGAGTAGGAGGTAAAACACTAAAGGTAGAGAGTACGTTGGACACAACAGAGAGTACGATGGACACAACGATGGTGAAGGAAAAACACAAGATTTTAAAATAAACCACGGGCCTATTTTTCATTATCAGATCAAGAACATAAGAGCACAACCGGGCCTTTTTTTCATTATTCATTATCAGATCAAGAGCATAAGAGCACAACCATCCAACTTCGGGGAACCATTACAATTTCTTCAATGTCCAAATTGACATATATATTTTCCTTTAAACTACTTTTAAATGAAAAAATTTAACACACTTACTATAACCCTAGGTGCACAATCAGAATGGATTTTCCGCACTTGCACTCCATCTAACTCCTAGTTGGTAACCATTGAGACCTCACCGGTAACTCCCATCCAACACTAGGGGCACTCTTCTTCCCCCGAGTCCCTCGAGCCGCAAAGGGGCCACACACAAAAACCAGAGAAAATATATCGCCCAGCTCGCCTCGCAAGGTCGAGCTACCACTCCCTATCAAGTTGGGCATTCCAACTCTCACAAGAAAATTTCAGTGAAGAAAAATATCGGCAGCGTAACCTTACGCCTACCAATCGTCATCCATACTCCTCCTTCGCCATTCCTTTTATAGAGTTTTCTTTGTGATTAGTTGCCAAAACCCTCATTAAATTCTTTTCATTAATTTTAGTTAGGATAAACCTCCCCCGTACACATGTCACCCGATCCCTTAGTTGCACAAGAAAATCAATTTATTAATTAATTAAATTTGCCTATTTCCCTCACCCACCTAAAAGCGTTCCTAAAACCAATCATCGGTGTCCCTTTGTTCTCTTACATTTCTTAAATCTTAAATGACTGACGCATTTCTTAAAACCTAGTTCAGTTCACAATTAGAAGGTTCCAAAGACTAGATTCCCTACTATGTTAGACATTCCCCTTTTCCTTAAGTTTTCCCTTTTCTTCTTAGTTCATATTTAGCAAGTTTAGATATAAACAACAATTTACCCTTTTAATATTTTAATCCTTCATTAAAATTTTATTTTAATTATTAATGTTTGAATTTTATTTACCCCCTTCTTGTTATATGTTCATTTAGTTTTTTTTTTGTTCACATGTTCTACTTAGACCTAGGTTTTAAATTCACTAGGTTTGGTGACAATTTTTAAGGGAAAATTTGGTTATTAAACTTTACTCATACCATCATTCATTTTAAGGCCGACCAAGTCCTATGGAGGCATAGTTTTCTCGGTACTAGTTTTATTAACTTACCAGAGTTAAAAAATCGTGACATGCCCTTCAAGAAGCACTACGTGCTCCAAGGGTGCCACTCGCTTGCATTCTTGTTTTATTTGTGTGGCGTGCCCTTCAAGACACACTACGTGCTCTAAGGATGCCACTCACGTTTTCACTGATTTTGGTAGACGTCAAACCCCTGGAGTCAATACTCCATCAGGTGACCTTCTGGGAGACTAAGGGCATCTAAATAATAAAGGCCCCGCCTTATTGCACATCCCTTAGAATCATTGTGAGGGACTGTCAAAGTCTTCCCTCACGACATTGTGGATCTCTCGAACTAGATAATTGTTAACATGTAGTTTGAGCCACGATGGGAGTGCTAGTAGGTTGTGGCAGGGTTGCTTACACACCTATCCCTCAATATATCTGGTTTTCATGTGTGACCCCTTTACTCCTAATGTGAGTATGGTTAGCAAGCTTTTGTTAGCTTGCATCCATCAATGAAATGTGTCAGCGATAACAATCAACATCATAATATCTAGTCATATGCCACATATATAATATCAAAACATTCAAACCATAATCGTTTTCTCCATGACTAGATCTAGAGTCCAAGGAGATCCATCGATGTCATCGACATCCTCAAATGTCTAGAGTCATGCACACTCATGAAAACCAGTCAATATCACATGTCGATATAAATATCATAAATAACATATCATCAAATCCACAAACATCATCATGCTCCATAATCGAATGAGTCAATCATATAGTGAATCGGATCACTTGCACACAAGTTTCCACAAGAATAAGTCACATCAGGTGTGCACAAGAGCACGATGTTACATACACCCCCTCTTGTTTTAAACTTTGTCCCAAAGTTTCACAATACACAAATGCAAAAATAAAGTATCTGACAATATATAAAAGTCTACCTATCAACAAATGGAAACTAATGATGCATATCATATGCATCCTCCCATGTAGCCGAGGGTGGACTATAATTGTCCTACTAGACCTTGACCTGATCGACAGTTCAATGTCATAGTTGTCGAATGCGACGGTCCAGAAAGAGGAATGGATTTGTCATGAGTGTACCCTCGCCCAACATATGCCAATAACTCAATCAATCACATGCGTAGAATCACTGCCCTAAATTCACACATGGACACAAGATAAACATCATTCAACGCCTCAAAGAATGAGGCAGTCTAGCCATTAGGCCCTTCATAATTATGGTCGACGCGTTGCGCATAAGCAAACTCTTCTACAAATCATGTGCTTCTTCCATCCCCTTGTGTATCGTTTGTAAATGTTCCTTCAATTCTTGGATCTCTTCTGGTCTTACCAGGACCCCATCCTCAAGTTGATCCCAACTCAAAGGTGGCCAATACGGTCGCCCATCAAGAAACTCAAATGGCGTCATCTTAATGGTGCTTTGATGGTTGTTGTTGCATGCAAACTCGTCCAGCGACAAGAACTATTCCTAATGTTTCTATTGGTCCAACACACACATGCACAACAAAACCTTCCCAAAGGTAGCTTCGTTCATTATGTCTGTTCATTTGCCTTCATGTGATACACGGTACTAAAGTTAAGTGGGGTTCTTAAGGCCTCTTGGAAACTAATCCAAAATCGTGTTGTAAACATCGATCCTTGATAGGATAAGATCCTTTTGGTACATTTGGAAGTATCAATATCTCGTTGATAAAAAATCTAGCTATACTCGATGCCTGATGCATCATATGCATAGGGACAAAATGTGCACTCTTCATCATAGTGTCAACTACCACGGAAATCGAGTTGCACCTCCATTTCGTCAGCGACAATACAATAATGAAGTCCATCAAAATGACCTCCCATTTTGATTATGGAACAACATGTGATTATAGTAATCCTATCAGATGTCTATGTTCATCCTTCACTTGCTAAAACTCTAGACATCTCGCCACGTAGTTGACTATGTCCTCCTTCATTCCTTTCCAGAAGAATAAGGGTTTAAGGTCTGCCCTCATCTTCGTGACTCTTGGATGAGCCATGTACACTACTCTATGAGCTTCGTTTAATATCAACTCGTCGTTGGGAAGTACGTAAATTAGGTTATTATATCTCATTAATATGTCGTCGTCCACAGTAATTCCCTCAGACTTGGCTACCATCATGGTGCTTTTTTGCGATAAATTCCTTAACCTCTTTATACCAGTCATCGTCGCGTTGTAATGTTAGAATATTTTCACGTAGATTCGTCTGAAGAGGAATCACCTAAAATATGTGTGGTTTCCGACTCAACACGTCTTCCACTCTGTTCATTGTTCCTTTTAAGTAGGAAATATCCAAATTGTAATCGATAAGCAGTTCTGACCAATGCCTTTGCCGCGCGTTCAAGTCATTTTGCGTAAAAAGGTCTTGTAAACCATGGTGGTCCATTTTTTGTTCGAATTTTTGTCCAACCAGGTAGTGTCTCCACACTCTCAGGGAATATGATCCAGGTGGATATCGGTGGCCACCCACCTTTTCCGACTGGCTCAAAACAGTTTTCTGACAATTTTGGCAATTTACTATTTTTAGCAGTTTTAACTTCCGGGGCCATTTTGAGGGCCTAAATGAAGGTTTTTCGGGATCAATATCCTCAATTATATTTTAAGGCATAATTGATCCCCCAAAATGAATCTCCTCGACGATTCCTTTCCAACGGGCTATCACACGCCTAAAACGAAGATCGTATGCAAAAGTTACGACCCCGGGAAGTTGATGTACTAACTTACCCAAACGGGGCCCACATGACTTTTGGCAATTCATCTCCTAGGGTTAGGTTTTTGGATGTCTAGGGTTTTTGGCATTCATTTTTATTGTAAAAATTCCTTTAGAGCCTCATTGTAATCATCTTCATGTTAATGCGAGTAGCCGTCACATCTCTTCTCAGAGATAAGCTGCCACCATTTTAGTGAGTCTTTCATTCTGTATTTTTACAGTCTCTGTACATTTATTTCATTAATAGAAATCGTGTATTACTGTATCTCTGTGTTTATGGTTGCATATCTGATATATTTATGTTATATTATTGAATATTTGCGATATCTCTGTGCATTTCCTTATTATATCTCCAATCTCATTTCGTGCTGAAAATAATCCGGATCAGAATACATGATCGCTAACAACTGCAAAACATGTGTCGCGTAGTTCTCCTCTTGCTTCCTTAACTTCCTCGAGATGTAAGCAATCACCCGACCGTCTTTCATCAAGTCTCTACCTAAGCCTTCCTCGGATGCTTCAGTGCATACCAAGAAGTCATCGTCCACGCCATGGAATTTTAGTAGGAGTTGTCGTCAAGATGTCCTTGAGACTTCAAAATTCTTCCGCACGTTTCTCGATCCACAAAAAATTTGTTTTCTTCTTCTGCAATGCCGTAATTGGATTTGTTATCTATGAAGAACCCTCGACGAATCGTCAATAATATCTCCCTAAACCTATGAAGCTACGCACTTCTGGGACATTCGTCGGCGTAGGTCACTCCAAAATAGCCTCTACCTTCGTTGTATCCACAGCAATGCCTTCACTAGATATCACTTTCCCTAAGAAATGAATCCTCGATAGATTTGCGAGCACTTCCCATAATTTATTCTATCGCATCACAGTAGTATCAAGCATAAAATTTCAGTTTGATCTTCCATCATCCGAGAAATATCAAATGTCGTCAAGGACTACTTGATGGTAGTCAAGGAGAGTCTCCACGACACATTTTTCTTCCGTATAAAAATAACAGGAGCACCCTAAGGTGGCACACTTGGACGTATTAGTCCTAGGTCCAACAACTCTTTCAGTTGCATTTTCAACTCCTGTAACTCAGGTGTCGACATCCGATAAGGAATTCTTGCTTTCGGTTCAGTTCCTAGTTTTTAGGTCAATGGTAAATTCCAATTCCCTCTGAGGAGGAAACCCTGGTAACTCCTCTTGGAATACGTCCGCAAATTCTCGTGCTACCGGAAGGTTTTATAGTTCTTCTGTCACCGCCTTTTCGCTCATGCAAGGATCACATATATCTTGCATCCCTTGAGAATTCTCTTTCGTAGTTGTAGGGAAGAGATGAACCTTAGGGATACTCCCTGTTTTCTTCCTAAAACATTACTTCTATGTCCCTCATCGTCGATCCAATTCAACCGTGTCATCCTACTGTTGAGTATCGCATCATGCAATTCCCACCAGTCCATACTGATCACGATGTCATAAGATATTTAGATCATCATGTGTTGGTCAAACTTCGTTACATTATTCCTGAGGTTAAGATTACAATCTGTAACCCTTCCTCCATCCTATGGCTTGGATCCTAAAGCCATTTCTATGTAGCCTCACTCATCCTTTTCGACTTCCTTTACCTAAATCGCTTCAGCACAATCTATAATAAATCTCCCTGAGTACCGAGATCTAACAAATTCTAAATTTTGGTTGGCGATGGTACCTGATGCATCGAGCATAGTGGTATGGTGCTCGGCCTGATGGTTATTCACTGTGATCAAGATTCCTATGGGCCTTGCCCATCTCCACCACAATAGTGTGCCCTGTTGACCTAGCTGCTCTGGCCCTTTCAACTGGATAATATTGCTGGTATGGTGGCTCTCCACATGACCATCACCCACCTCTGATCCAATACTCCTAGCCCCAAAATAGAAGTGAATAAACCTCCATCCTAATATCCTCGCGTGTTCTATTGATAAGCCTAAACTGCGGTTTCCAGCAGCGCTACCGTGGATGCAGCAGTCCCCAGTAGGGATCCCTCTGTTGAAGAGCCTATCATCGTGGTGTCCTGAAAAAGGGTCCTATAGATGTATATTGATACCAATATGTCTTGTTTTGATGACGTTTGATGTTGTTGTTCACCAAATGTTGTTAGTCCAGACGGTCTTGTAGGAGTCATGCCCGGACTCTCGCGGTCAATTCTTCCTTATCTAAGAGGCCTACTAGATTGCATCGTGCAACGTCCGAGGCATTTTGATTCTTGCCTTCAAATGAAATATGGAGTTGAGCCCAAACATGAACTTGATGATCTCCACCTTCTCCGTGTTCATATGTTGAGCATACCAAAGTAGCTCCATAAATTTGGTCTCACAATCTAGCACTGTACGACCACCCTACCGTAAGGTGCTGAAATCATCAAGTTGGCGCTCAATGAGTTCCTTTGACAAATAATTCTCTCAGAACCGTTCCCATAACACGACTTCGAAGGCCATGTTTAGTTGAGGTAGGAGCGTCTTCCACCATAGAAGACCACTCCCATTTTTCCAAGGACCGCCATGCAGACCTTCGTGATGGAGGTTGTAACCATGAAGCACGAAGCACCTTTCCTGGCTCTCCATCCATGCCTCAGTGGCTGAGCCGTCCGTGGCACTCGTGAACTCGGAAACTCAATATTATATGGTTTTTTGTGAATGCATCCAGTACTGGATGGGGCGTTTTGTGGACCCTTAGGCATACAAGCGCCCTGGCCTTATCTTAGTAGAGATGGTTAGTCAAGGCCTCTCACATTCCCTAGACGAACCTTTTCAGTCCATCCACATCACTTACAACAATCGAATCCCTCTCGAGGACTTGTCCCACCCCTAGGGGGATAGACTCCTAGAGCACGGGCACTTCTGGAGGCGTCACATCGCCTTCCCCATCACCACATGGTGAATCTCAGTGGCGTCCTCTAAACATGACTATCGCATGGACCGGTTAACTGTTAATTAGCACTAAGTATAAATCAAGGGCTTAATTTAGTGGAAGGTGTGGCTATCCACAGTTGCAGGGTTGAACCGGCTATGATACCATATGTAACATCCCGATAGTTACGACACAAAATGACGCTCAACAAGTACATTTTTTTTTTTGGAATTAGAGAAAAATTCAATAATAACCATCAAGCAACACAACTTGACGACATCATAACGAACAACAACAAAGGGTAACAACGTCACTCTCTACTCATATCTGAAGTAAACAACAACACAAACCACGTGTCATGAAGGATAACGATTCCTAAACATAAAATCACAGAGGATAGCACATTTAGCTAAGACATCATCAACGATCATCCAAATGCAAATCATTCTAATAAACCAACCCAAGTTACATTCAATTCCATGGCACGAGAGATTTTAATTACTGGACCATATAGAAACGACATAAGTTGAGTTGCAACAATGTAGTTATTTTAAACCTTCAGGTGCAACAACAACTACTTAACTTCCCGATGCACACAATCAAATCTTTCATTAAATTACAATAATCAATCATCGTTTCATTAGTGCATCTATCCTAAATCATTAATCATGGCATGAGGGTAACCATCAACCATTCAAGAAGTAAAATCTAACATTATGCAATACATCAATCAATGTGCACAACCATCTAACTATTAATCACAGCAGAGTCCAAGGTGTGTGAAGTCTAAATATATCCCAAACATTCCTTATACTGAAATTCCGTCACACAAGAAGTATACTATCTAACAAACATTCCTTACCCTAAATTCCATTGCGTGCCACAATCAAAATTTAAAACCATCAATCGATACATTAAATTTCATGCGCACAAGAAATAAACTAATCCATGCGAACATGCAAACATGTCATCTATCGTGCAAGAGTACCTAAGCCTTTTTATTATAGCGTGCCAGGGAAATATAATCATATAACGACAGGCTTTAAGGCGAAAGTGATCAACTATACTTGAATGTAGCATAAGGAAATCTAAGTCCTAAACAATCGATCGCTACATCAAATTCATTACGCGCAAGTAGACTGATGTCCATAACCCCATATCACATGTAACTTTAGTGCGCGCAAGGAGTCTAAGCAGATCAGCTAGTCCTAGATCACATTAAAGAAATGCACGCTAACATTCTAATCGGCGATCATCATTTACATTAACTACTCAAGATGCACGAGATATTTAACCACCTTAATAACCTTGTGTATCATTCTTCAAAGTGCACAATCGATTTATTGCATAGTCAATCATAGTCTGTAATTATTCAATGCGCAATTGGAAATCCTCGATCAAAACTTTATTCAATCACGCTTTTGTGGAGCAAGAGACAACCGTTTACATCACCCAAATTAAAAATTTCCAGTGCAACCATTTTATTACAACATACAACACACAAGTTGAGGTGCAACAACAAATATCGACAGAATCCAAGTGCAAGAAATTTAATCTAAAAAAAAATTGGGCGCATGAGAACAAATACAAGCGAATCAAAAGTCCCTTAGGTGAGAGGTGCACTAATTTAGCTATTAAATTAACATGTCTTACCATCATTCGAGATGCCTAGGGATCCACAATTCAACTTTCTAAAACACAATCGTTAAGAAAATCAACAGCCTAGCTTAAGGTGAAAATCTAGTTAACACAAGAAGGTTCTAAAGACCCGAGGAGAAGCTTAATGAATAACATCACTACAATCTCCATTTAATAAGTGTTTTCAAATTAAGGTTAGGAAACGTCACTCCCTTAGCGCAAGGTCCCTCGACGAGGTGGATTTGAACTCTAAAATTAAATCGGGAAGGATTCCTTTTAAACGAACCAAAAGTTTAGTAGCAAAAGGGAACAAACTCGAAACTAACATCTCTACACAGTCTGGTATTTCAGAAGGGAAAAAATGCGTGAAACGGAAGCAGAAGGATCCTGTTACTAATGGGATGGACCCATGATGTTTCCTGTGTGGAGAGTGGGAGAACCTTGGAAGAAGGCACAACACACACAACTCTCTAAGCCGCTGAGTACAACACATGTGGGAAGGCTCCTGGGAACACGCAGAGGCCATAAGGGGGAAATGTAAGGAGCCCATGTAAATTAAAAGGGGTTGAGCTATAAGAGAGTCCCTTAAGGCAGTCAAATTTGTGTGTCTCTCTCTCTCTGTGCATGTGCATGAAACACAGGATTTGTGTTGTGAATTCAAAGTTAAAGAATGAAACTCCTAGATCTAGAGACCCAATCTGATAATAAAAATGAAAACGCCAGGATCTGGAGAGAATGAAACGCAAACGCAAAGAATATAAAATCGTAGGGAGCTCTTGTTGTGCGTAGCAGGGTTTCGTTGGGCGATATTTAAGCACAAAAGCAGTGCGAAAATACCTGTAAATGCAGAGGCTGAGGATGGAATCGGCTGGGTAATGCAAGGAATTCGCGGGGCGAAATTGAAGCATGGAATTGTTGTATGACTTACCAATAATCGCAGGGAAAATAATGGGAAAATACGTAGAGGTTAATCCACATCAGAAAGCAAGGAAACTCCAGATAACATGTGGCTAAGATAAAGGGGATGGATGCGCAAAAGGTTCTGGCTAAGAAGAATAAAAATATGCATGTCTGCTCTCACATCTTTTGGCAGAAAAAAAAACAAAATATATAACGCAGGAAACCCCAATTGCTATGCAACCAAGATACACACCAGGTGACCATTATCTACACATAGGATATCTATGAGTGATCCATCCAGCTACACACACAAAAACACAAAGTACACCAAGGGGATCCAGACAAGTGATTCCTCGATTGTGTAGAACCGGGTAGAACCCAGTGCCAAGTCTGAGAGAGCTCAAAATTGATGTTAAAAAAAAACATAAAACTAACTCCAAACATTCTCACAGTCAAGGCATCACAATCCCCTTTATTTTGCGCAGGGCCAATAGTAAAAAAAAAAAAGCGAAGAGACTCTAAATCTGTAAGGCAGAACAAAAATAATTTGGGCAGAGAAGATCGATTAAAACTGAATGCTGAGAAAACAATAAGGAAGCAAGAAAAAATGTAGTGGAACCAAAATAAACTGAAATGAAGGTTAAGTACCGGGCAAGGAAAGAAGGTACAGAAACATAAAATGATTACAGGGCACAGAGCTAGTAATGGAGTTTCACAATCTGAGTGAGTAGGAGGTAAAACACTCAAGGCGGAGAGTACGCTGGATGCAACGATGGTGAAGGGAAAATGCAATATTTTAAAATAAACCACATGCCTTCTCATTATCAGATAAAGAACATAAGACCACAACCATCCAACTTCAGGAAACCATTACAATTTCTTCAATGTCTAAATTTACATATATATTTTCCTTTAAACTACTTTTAAATGCAAAAAATTAACACATGTATCGTAACTGAAGGCGCAGAATCTGAATGGTTGTCCCGCGCTTGCGCTCCATCCATCTCCTTCTTGCTAACCATTGAGTCCTCATGGTACCTCCCAACCAACGCTAGGGGTACTCTTATTCCCCCTGAGCCCCTCGATCCCTAAAAGCGCCACACACACAAACCATAGAAGATATAGCACCCAGCGCACCTCGCAAGGTAGAGCTACCATTCCCTATCAACTTGGGCATCCCAACTCCCATAAGAAAATTTCAGTCAAGAAAAATATCGGCAGCGTAACGTTATGCCTACCAGTCGCCATTCCTTTTATAGAGTTTTCTTTGTGATTAGTTTCCAAAACCCTCATTAGACTCTTTTTATTAAATTTATTTAGGATAAACCTCCCCCATACACATGTCACCCGATCCCCTAGTTGCACCAGAAAATTAATTTATTAATTAATTAAATTTTCCTATTTCCCATAACCACCTAAAAGCGTTCCTAAAAATATCTTAAAAACTCTCCTCGGTGTCCATTTATTCCCTTGCATTTCTTAAATGACTGGCGTCTTTCTTAAAACCTAGTTGAGTTCATAATTAGAAGGTTCCAAAGAATAGATTCCCTACTATGTTAGACATTCCCCTTTTCCTTAAGTTTCCCCTTTTCTTCTTAGTTCAGATTTAGCAAGTTTAGATATAAACAACAATTTACCCTTTTAATAATTTAATCCTTCATTAAAATTTTACTTTAATTATTAATGTTTGAATTTTCTTTACCCCACTTCTTGTTATATGTCCATTTAGTTTTTCTTTTTGTTCACATGTTCTACTTAGACCTAGGTTTTAAATTCACTAGGATTGACTACATTTTTTAAGGGAAACATTAGTTATTAAAATTTACTCATACCATCATTCATTTTAAGGTCGACCATGTCCTATGGAGGCATAGTTTTCTGGGTACTAGGTTTATTAACTTACCAGAGTTAAAAAAAATCATGACGTGCCTTTCAAGACGCACTACGTGCTCCAAGGGTGCCACTCGCTTACATTCTTTTTTTATTTGGGCGACGTGCCCTTCAAGTTGCACTACAAGCTCCAAGGGTGCCACTCGCCTTTTGAATGATTTTGGTAGAATCCAAACCCCTGGAGTCAATACTCTGTCAGGTGACCTTGTGGGAGACTAAGAGCCTCTAAGGAATAAGTACCTTGCCTTATTTCGCACCCCTTAGAATCATTGTAAGCGACTGTCACAGTCTCCCTTCACGACATCATGGATCTCTCGAACTAGGTAATCGTTAACCTACAATTCGAGCCACGGCGGGAGTTCTAGTAGGTTGTGGCAGGGATGTTGCGACACCTCTCCCTCAATATCTTTGGTTGTCATGCATGATCCCTTTACTCCTAATGTGAGTCTGGTTAGAAAGCTATCGTCAGCCTGCATCCATCAATGAAACGTGTCAACGATAACAATCAACATCATAATATATAGTCATATGCCACATATGTAATATCAAAACATTCAAACTATAACCGTCCGCTCCCTGACTCGATCCAGAGTCCAAGGATATCCATTGATGCCATCGACATCCTTAAACGTCTAGAGTCCTTCATACTCAGGAAAATCAGTCAATAGCACATGTCGATATAAATATCATAAATAACATATCATCAAATCCACAAACATCATCATGCTCCATAATCGAATAATTCAATCATATAGTGAACTAGATCACTTGCACACAAGTGCCCACAAGAATAAGTCACATCAGTTGTGTGCAAGAGCGAGATGTTATGAACGTTGTTTAAAAAATGAATCAATTAGGTCCTTTGTGCATATAGAAAATTTCGTCAAAGGAAACAATATAATCAATAACTATGTCAATTTGGTGTAATTTTGTCTATCATCCCTAATAGTGAGTGTCATGTTGAAAATCATCACAAGGGGCCTACAAAAATTGGGTAGAAGCAATGTATCCTCCATAATATTTATTAAACCAATTCCACCACTACCAACATGATGAACACAAATATAACACCCCAACTTTTAGTTTCTATAGGTCAATAGTAATTCCATCGAGACACAAATAAGGTTCCATTTGGATAACCCTTTTGAAATAATTGAAACCATCAAATTTATTCATGTTAACCTTTGGAAAGTGGTTCCATGAATTTTGATCCTGAAAATGTAGGTATGGGTTATCTAGAAAGAGCATGTGAGTGGCCTACAATTCATTATAGGGATTCATCGTTGTATTGGATTAATGTTTGGATTTGGTATATTGATATCCAAGTGGGAAGTTAACACCTCCAACTCCTAGTTGCAGCGTTAGTTCATTGTGCTAATACCTTTGAGTGAAGACTCAATAATAGAAACATTAGTTTCAAGAGGTCGTTTCTAAGTAGGTGGGGCATGGTTTTGGTTCTGCATGTTTTCTATATAACGAATCCAAAAGAGGGGACCACCTAATTTTTTTTTTAAAATTGTTCCCCACTTATCTCACTTTGATTAGTGACTTGAAAGGAGTTTTTTCATATATACCATAAATCATTATATTGTTGGATCCATATAAAAGTGGTTACTTGAGAGGTAGACCCAAGTGATCATCATGACAAAATGGATATTTNTTGTTCCCCACTTATCTCACTTTGATTAGTGACTTGAAAGGAGTTTTTTCATATATACCATAAATCATTATATTGTTGGATCCATATAAAAGTGGTTACTTGAGAGGTAGACCCAAGTGATCATCATGACAAAATGGATATTTTGAGATAGGTTTCTCACAATGGTGATGGAATATCCCAATCTTTTTTTTAAATCGTAGTAGGAGTATTATTTTGTTGAATATTACTACAATAACATAATTTCCAAATTCCTTCTCGATGCAAAGATGTAGTAATTTCACTCGCCAACTACAAAGGTTAGGTTATTTAGGAACCTGAGGATAGAGGAGTGTCAAGAAATATAACTCTCTAATATAAAAAAAGGGTTTCCAACAATACGACTCAACTAAATAATTCATGACACAAATTAAGGAGAATAGGTCATATCATTATCGTTACTACCCGATACCCTAGTATGTGAGAGTGATGTTCGCAGGTGTTATTGTAGATTTTAACCTTGTACAATTATTTACTGTAAACAAATTTTTCAGTAAAAAATAGAAAAGATAAAATTGCAAATACACACATTACACATATATTTTTCCCTTGGAAACCCAAACCAGGAAAACCAACATATTATGTATTCATTCCTTGTGGTACATTGTTTAGAATACAATATAAATATAGGATTCAGTGGCATCCAAAACCCTAACTCAATGACCTATATTAGTCAACAACCCTAATTCCTTAACCAGAAATAGAAAACCATCGCCAAAAAACCATGTGCCGAAAAAATTCCCAACAATGGACACAAAAATCGAGGTGACATGAAAAATGAGGCAAAGAATGTGACACGTTTCTCGAAGAAAGAAAGATCTAGTCATGCAAAGAATATAGCACATACCCAACAGTTTTCCACTTGTTGTTTTCTTTTGATACAGGGGGTTATAGGGTTACATAGTTAACAATCCAGGGAAACAATGCCCATAGATCCTCTACACCAAGAGAACTTCCTAGTTCTCACATATTTTGTTAATGAATATGCAACATTCTTCAAAGTGTCCACATTCATCAGAAACACTTTATTTTCTTCAACCATGTCTCTCACAAAGTGATATTGAATATGAATATGCTTTGTCTTTGAATGATAAGACAGGTTCTTCGCTAGAGAAATTGCACTCTGGCTATCACAAATATCCTTACAACTTGTTTTATCAACTCAATACCTTAACACAATATTTGTAACCATAATGTTTCCTTGCATGCATGAGTGGTTACCATGTATTCAAATTTTGTAGTTGAAAGTGTCACTACAAATTGTATTTTGCTCATCCAACGGATTGCTCCTCCAAACAAGTTAAACACATACCCGCTTGTATATCTCTTATGATCCATATCTCCAACTCGGTCTGCATACACAAATCCATTTATATCCAACATTTTGTCCAATCCTAGTCTTCCTTGGTAGCACAATACATAGCTAGAAATTCCATGCAAATACCTTAAATTTGTTTTTACTATTGTCCAATGCTCCTTTCCTAGTTTTGGAATATAACTACTCAAAACTCTCACTGCATGTGCAATGTCTGGTCTAGTACATAACATTTCATACATCAAACTACCAACTGCACTCGCATATGGAACATGAAACATGTCCTCCTCCTCTTCATGTGTCTTGGGACATTGATCCGCAGATAACTTTACACCAACAGGAATAGGGACCTTGACTAGTTTACAAGAATAGGGACCTTAACCAGTTTACAGGAATATTTTCTGGACATACTTTCTTTGATTTAACCAGAGTTTCCTCTTTTTCCAATCTCTTAAATAATTTTCATGCCCAAAATTAAATTTGCAACACTGAGATCCTTTATGTAAAATTTAGAGGACAATTGAGTTTTCACATCCTGGATAATCTCCTTTTTGTTTCCTATTAGCAACTTTCCCATCACCAATTAATTTAAAATACACACAGTGATCCTCTTTTATTCTTTTGAAGTCAAGTCCCAGCATATAAGTATCAAATTTTGTATACCACATCCTTGGTGATTTTTTAAAACCATACAAGGAATTGTTCATCTTGCATACCAGCTCCTTCTTTCCCTTTATAGAAAATCCTTATGGATTCTTCATATAGATTTCTTCTTCCAAATATCCATGTAGGAATGGTGTCTTCACATCCATAATTTCTAATTAAAAATCAAATGCAACAACAATAGATAACAAAAATCTTGTAGAAGTTAACTTGGCATCAGGAGAAAAAATATCACCAAAATCAATTCCCTCAACCTGGGCATAACCCTTTGCTACTAACCGAGATTTGTATTTATCCACTTTGACTTATGCATTCAACTTCTTTTTAAATACCCATTTGCTACCAATGGGATTTCTGCCAGTCAGCGGTTCCACTAAATACCAAGCCTCATTCTTATCCAAGGTTGAGATTTCTTCACCCATTTCATTTTTCCAGAGTTTTCCATCCTCTAAATCCACTGCCTCCCTGACAGTTCTAGGTTGTCATCAGTAATAGAAAAAGAAAAACTTGAACGGAAATCAAATGGAGTATACCTTTATGGTAGTCTTTTTTTCTCGAACTGATCTCCTCAATAATGGAGTATGAGTATTTTCTTCTTCTGATTCTTGTTCTTCTGTAGAGTTTGATTCATCATCCTTTAAATAAAACTCTATTTGCTCTGGTTCTTCCTTACTTGGTAAGACTTCATGTTTAAAAACATCCTTCATTTCCCTAAATACCACATCTAGGCTATGCACAACCTTCTTAGTTTATGGGTTCCAAATCTTATAACCTTTGAGACCAACTTTATACCCAATAAAGATACACTTTTCATCCTTCTTATCTAGATTACTCTTGTTTTCCTTTGGAACATGAACATAGGCCTCACACCCAAATACTTTCAGATGTGTGATAGAAGGTTTATTACCAGTTCATACCTCTTGTGGAGTCTTGTGATCCAATGTTGATGAGGGTAATCTATTGACTAGGTAACATGCAGTACCCACTGCCTCTACCAAGAATTTTTTCCCTAACCCAACACCACTGAGCATGGACCTTGATTTTTTCATCAATGTCCTATTCATCCTTTATGCAACTCCATTTTGTTGAGGTTTATACGGATTAGTTTTCTACCTTGCTATACCGCACTTCTTACACAATTCTTCAAATTCATTACCGCGAAACTCTTCTCCATTATGTGTCCTCAACACCTTAATTATTTTCTCTCTTTGATTCTCAACGAGAGCCTTAAACTCTTTAATCCTGTCAAAGACTGAAAATTTATTCCTGAGGAAATATATCCAATTATTCCTCGATAAGTCATCTATAAATGAGACATAGTACATAGATTTTCCCAATGATAGAACCAAAATAGATCCAAACACATCACTGTGAACTAGCTGTAAAATTTCTTCTTCCCTCGTTGCACCAGAGGGGAATCTTACCTGATTCTACTCCCTATATACATAATTTTCATAGAAATAAAAATCAAGAGAGAAGTTATACATACCTTCAACCATACCTTTACCATGTAGTAGTTGAAGACCCTTCTATCCGATAAGCTCTAGTCTTTGATGCCATAGCATAACCTTTTCTCCAGAGACTCTAGGATTTCTTTCTTCTTCAACTCTAATATCAGGAACAATGGAACTATTACACCCATCACTAATAATGTTTTATCATATATTATACAAAGTTCCAAACCAAACTCCCTTTAGCAACACCATTTCTCTTCAAACCATCTTCCAGGTTTCCTTTTCAAATATTGTTTGTATCCCTGCATCATCCATTTTTCTTACAAAAATCATATTTCTCGCCAATCCTAGGATGTGCAGAACACCAGGTAGTGTTGTAATCCTTCCATCTATGAGCCTAAAATTAAATTTTCCTTGTCCTATGATTCTGGTTGTTGAGTCCTCACTGAGGAACACATTACCTCCACCATACCTTTCATATTCATAGAATCAATCCCTATGGGGAATCTTATGAAAGGATGCACCTGATTCAACCAACCATGCCTCATGATATGAATGTGTGCTTGAAGAATCCAACTACACATCCCCTCCTTCTTCCTTGGAGGTATTTTCTTCTGTAGAAGGAGATTTTTCAGATCCCTTCTTTTTCTCAACTTTGGATCTACATTGCTTCTTGTAGTTCCCTTCTTTTCCACATCTCTAGCATACCTGACAAAATTTTCAAGAGATTTAGATCTACCCTTAGACTTAGATCTCCCACTTGAGTACTTAGATCTATTTCTTTCCTAGGAGCATCCTCTTGAAAATAATGCATCTGTCCTCTGTCCTTCCATGTTCTTTTGTCTCATGTCCTCTGACAACAAGGATGAGAACACTTCATCAAACTTCAAGGAAGTTGTATTACTACCTATGGCCAAAACTAGGCTATCCCAAAAGTCTGGTAAATAGCACAGTAAACTGAAAAACTTATCTTCATGTGAAATTTTAATCTCGACATATACTAACTAACTTACCACAATTTTGAAGGCATTCAAATGCTCTTCCACTGAGTCTCCATCTCTCATCCTCGGGTTAAACAACTTCTTTCTTGAGAATATTTTATTTACTAGGAGCTTAGACTGATAAAACTTCCCCAACTTATCCCATAAATCCTTAGCTATAACTTCCTCTAACACATTGAGTAATATTGAATCTGAGAGACACAGTCGGATTGTGCTCCTTGCCTTTCGATCCAACTTTTTCCAGTCATCTGTTGAAGTTCTTGTAGTTTCATTACCTGGATCCACTGCGATCCACTAATCTCTATCCACCAATAAATATTCAATCTTGAGTTTCCACAGCTCAAAACGTTTCCCATTAAACTTCTTGATCTCCATTTTTGAATTGCTCACCATTTCTCTTCACATGAAGAATCAATACTGCATATCTCCCACTGTAACAAATCTTATCACAGTCTCGTGCCAACCCCTTGGCCACAAAGTCATCCCCCTGAAGCCAACAAATATTTAATACCAAATGTAGATTTTAACCTTGTACAATTATTTACTGCAAACAACTTTCCAGTAAAAAAATAGAAAAGATACAATGGAAAATACACACATTACACAGATATTTTTCCCCTAGAAACCCAAACCGAGAAACCAACATATTTTGTATTCATTCCCTGTGATACATTGTTTACAATAAAATATACTTATAGGATCCAGTAATATCCAAAACCCTAAGCCAATGACCTAGATTAGTCAACAACCCTAATTCCTTAACTAAAAATAGAAAACCATCGAAAAAAAAACATGTGGTGAAAAACCTCCCAAAAATGGACACAAAAATAGAGGCGACAAGAAAAATGAGGCAAAAAATATGACACATTTCCCGAGGAAAAAAAGAGCTAGTTGTGAAAATAATATAACACATACCCAACAGTTATTAGTAGGTCAGATAGAACCCTTCATTGTACCCTTTCATTATAATTCTACCATTTGTCTTCTATGCATACATACATACACACACATATACACACACACACACACACACACACACCAAGGAGACCTAGTCTTAGCATATATTATCTCATAGTCTACATTGAATATATTGTAAAAGGAGGCTTATGCCTTGATGTACGCAAGGTTATGTGGACAATTATGTGTATAGGTGTTTTCTAATGCGGTACTACTCGAAGTGGTACTAATAGAGGTTACAAGGGTGTCTAACTAGGGGACATGACTTGTATTTTTTGTGTATATTCTTCCTTAACCATCATTTTACCCATCAAAAAATATGTTTTTGTGTTATCTAAAGACATCAAAACATGTCTTTATCCTTAAAAAAAATATACTAAAAACTGGAGGTGTACTGGCTCAAGAAAGAGCTTGGATACCACTTGTTGTTAATCCCTAGATAAAGCCCCATGTTAAGTATAAACCCTAGATATTGAATTATTACATTTTCGATGTTATATTAGTAAGTCAGATAGAAACCTTCATTGTACCTTTTCATTATAATTGTACCCTTTGTCTCTCTCTCACACACACACACACACACCAAGGAGACCTAGTCTTAGGATATCTGATCTCATAGTCTACATTGAGTGTATTATAAAAGAAGGTTTTTTCCTTGAAGTGGACTATTATTCGTTGAATTTTTATCATTCTCAAGGAATTGGTTCATAACATTTGTTATCGCAACATACGATCCTAGGGGTTCAATCCTTCATCTAAGACATCTTGGCATTTTTTCTAGAATGAGTAAAATAGAAAAAACATTTAAGAGACCGAGGAGACATAGAGAATTAATTCAAGTACAAATTTCATGTTTCAGATCATTATATTTGCAAATATATATTATGTGAAAACTAGGGTTTGTGACTACTCCTAAAATTAGTCTCAAATGATTCATCTTTTTATTTTTGCAATAAAACTATTTTGATCAAGTTTCAGACTCTAAAATTTTATGAATCCTGAGACATAAAAAAATACACGTGGAAAAATTTTCATATTTTGGATCATTATTATTTATGATATATATCTTTTGGAATCTGGGTTTGTTTGCTAATCCTGAAATTAGTCTTAAACAACTCATTTTAGTATTTTTACTATATTTTTTTTATCATTTAAAGTTCAGACTATGAAATTTTCAAGATTTAAATAAGTCATATAATATTACTACAAGAAACAATTTCAAACTCAGAAGGATTCAAATTTCAAAAATATATTAGGACAAAGGTCAACTATCCAGACTATATCCAAAATTAGGGTCTGAAAGGTATGTAACTTACAATTGGCATAAATTTTTATTGGAAGATATATTTTTGGTGATTCAAAATATTGTGATAAATATAATATAGAAGTTTATTATTATTTTTATCCCACATGGCTCCAAAAAAATTCAACACCAATTAAACCTCCATAAATCTAATCTATAACTCATGAAGAAAAGGAGGAGATACATAACAAGCTATCCAAATTGCAGGACCAACTTAATGAGTCAAGTACTAGCTAAATAAAAATTAATGAGGTGTTAAACACACAAAAACGAAATCAAGAGATGGAAAAGAATATGGAACAAATGTAAAATAAGATGGATGAAAATAAGGAAGAAATACAAAAATCCATGAATGAAATGTAGAAATCCATGAAGTCCATAGGATCCCAAAAAGGGAAATGGAGATCTAAGGAAATAACAAAAATAAGGAGAACAATGGTATTAAGACTCAATCACATATGGGGAGTATTTTATCACAATTGGAGAACTCAAATACTGAATCTCAGAATCATTCATCACTCCAAGATCCACATCATCAAGGATTCAAGCTAGCACCAAGGAACCACTTCATTTGAAATATCAATACAAGGAAAATTGATTATAAATATCATATAACATGGATATTCCAGATGGAGTAATTCTTTGATCTACACAAACTACCAAGATTACAAAAGGTTACTATTGAATCCTTGTATTTAGAAAATTATCAATTTGTTTGGTATCAATGGCTCTATGAAAGAAAATATGATTTAATTATCTATTGGCCCATTTTTACACATGAATTGATAGCACATTATGGGGATATTCAAATAAATACATTCTTTAGTCAATCGATAAACCTTTGGAAAAAAGTTATGATTATAAAGCACATTCTACAATTTCAAAATCTTAGTCTCGGGGTAAATAACATGTTATAGGATAATTCTTTGATTTACACACACTACCAAGATTACAAAAGGTTACTATTGAATCCTTGTATTTAGAAAATGATCAATTTGTTTGGTATCAATGGCTCTATGAAAGAAAATATGATTTAATTATCTATTGGCCCATTTTTACATATGAATTGATAGCACATTATGGGGATATTCAAATAAATACATTCTTTAGTCAATCGATAAACCTTTGAAAAAAAGTTATGATTATAAAGCACATTCTACAATTTCAAAATCTTAGTCTCGGGGTAAATAACATATTATAGGATAATTTGTTAGATCTCTTTAACGACAGTTTAAAAGAGAACATTCAAATAACAAGGTTGACACCTCAACAAATAAATGAAATAAAAGCAAAGGGACTATGTTTCAATTGTGAAAAAAATTACAGTAAGGGGCATAAATGTGATCAGAATAAATTATTCTACACAGACTGTGAAGAGGCAGTACAAGTAAAATGCTCTCTAGCGGAGGTTTTTGCGGACACCCCTATAAAAATATCCCAAAAAATTGTTTATAGCAGATGATACTAGCGGAGGTGAGAGGTCGGAGGTTTTAGCAGGTGTTTTTACACTGGTGCTCTTATAAGTACATAACGCACCGGTGTTTTTTCTACAACAGACACATCGGTGCCTTCAAAACTAGTGCATCGTAGCAGGGTTATTTCAAATAAAGAAAAATATTATCCGGTGTGCTATGGAAATAAGGATGCATCGAGAAATAATGACGCACTCTAATAAAGTTATTTTAAAAATATACGATGCGCAACGTAACACTGGAAGCACTGGTGTGCTATTAGTAGACCACACCGTCATATGGTTAAATAAAAAAACATTTAAGCAGCAACGTAGGATTGTGTCAAAAAAAATATACCGGTGCTCTCCATTGTATCATGCGCACTAGTGCTCCAACATCGAGCACCGTGTTAGGATTAATTTCCAAATTTAGGCGGTGCATTCTGTAAACCCAAGCCCATCGGGGCATTTGTTATGAACATAAAAATACACGTAATGTTATGAACATAAAAATACATATAAATAGGTAATAATTAATAATATAAATAACTAATGATTAATAATTAATTATGAAGAAACATGACTTATGAAATGTCATGTCTCTTATGAAAGAGAACCCATGTGTGGGTATATATATAAGCCCTCATCCTCATTGTAATATCATCGTATTCATTCTTATTCAATTATTATTAAATATATTTACTATCCTTAAATGATTACTTTGTAATGTCCTATTTATATTGGATACTTACATAGTGAAGCGGCTTGGTTCATTGCAGTGGTATCAAAGCTTATTTATGATCCCGACCTTTGGCAATCCTATTATCAGAGCCTCGTTTATGATCCTTCCCTTTGGCCACCACTTCAATTGGAAAAAGTTTTCTCTTGGCCCTTGGCTATTAAAGTTTTTGTCAAAAATTTATTGCCCTTGACAAGAAATCCAGTGGCCTTTGGCTACAAAAAGAAATATCATTAAAGTTTCTTTATTTTTTGGTCATTGACCACAACAGGATTTTGGCCATTAAATGTTCAATATTTCATGAAAGAAATAATTATTCCACCACAGATTTGAAAAAAAAAAGGAATATATATATA
>SNQJ01S0020990.1:50399-63204 GCA_010110895.2 Picea sitchensis | reverse complement strand
ATGGTATATATGAAAAAACTCCTTTCAAGTCACTAATCAAAGTGAGATAAGTGGGGAACAANAAATATCCATTTTGTCATGATGATCACTTGGGTCTACCTCTCAAGTAACCACTTTTATATGGATCCAACAATATAATGATTTATGGTATATATGAAAAAACTCCTTTCAAGTCACTAATCAAAGTGAGATAAGTGGGGAACAAAAATTTTAAAAAAATTAGGTGGTCCCCTCTTTTGGATTCGTTATATAGAAAACATGCAAAACCAAAACCATGCCCCACCTACTTAGAAACGGCCTCTTGAAACCAATGTTTCTATTATTGAGTCTTCACTCAAAAGTATTAACACAATGAACTAACGCTGCAACTAGGAGTTGGAGGTGTTAACTTCCCACTTGGATATCAATATACCAAATCCAAACATTAATCCAATACAACGATGAATCCCTATAATGAATTGTAGGCTACTCACATGCTCTTTCTAGATAACCCATACCTACATTTTCAGGATCAAAATTCATGGACCACTTTCCAAAGGTTAACATGAATAAATTTGATGGTTTCAATTATTTCAAAAGGGTTATCCAAATGGAACCTTATTTGTGTCTAGATGGAATTACTATTGACTTATAGAAACTAAAAGTTGGGGTGTTATATTTGTGTTCATCATGTTGGTAGTGGTGGAATTGGTATAGTATATCTTATGGAGGATACATTGCCTCTACCCAATTTTTGTAGGCCCCTTGTGATGATTTTCAACATGACACTCACTATTAGGGATGATAGACAAAATTACACCAAATTGACATAGTTATTGATTATATTGTTTCCTTTGACGAAATTTTCTATATGCACAGAGGACCTAATTGATTCATTTTTTAAACAACGTTCGTAACATCCCTCTCTTGCACACAACTGATGTGACTTATTCTTGTGGGCACTTGTGTGCAAGTGATCTAGTTCACTATATGATTGAATTATTCGATTATGGAGCATGATGATGTTTGTGGATTTGATGATATGTTATTTATGATATTTATATCGACATGTGCTATTGACTGATTTTCCTGAGTGCGAAGGACTCTAGACATTTAAGTATGCCGATGGCATCGATGGATATCCTTGGACTCCGGATCGAGTCAGGGAGCGGACGACTATAGTTTGAATGTTTTGATATTACATATGTGGCATATGACTATATATTATGATGTTGATTGTTATCGTTGACATGTTTCGTTGATGGATGCAGGCTGATGATAACTTTCTAACCAGACTCACATTAGGAGTAAAGGGATCACACATGACAACCACAAATATTGAGGGAGAGGTGTGGCAGCATCCCTGCCACAACCTACTAGAACTCCCGCCGTGGCTCGAACTGTAGGTTAACAATTATCTAGTTCGAGAGATCCACGATGCCGTGAAGGGAGACTGTGACAGTCGCTCACGATGATTCTAAGGGGTGCGAAATAAGGCAAGGTACTTATTCCTTAGAGGCCCTTAGTCTCCCACAAGGTCACCTGACAGAGTATTGACTCCAGGGGTTTGGATTCTACCAAAATCATTCAAAAGGTGAGTGGCAACCTTGGAGCTCGTAGTGCAACTTGAAGGGCACGTCGCCCAAATAAAAAAGGAATGTAAGAGAGTGGCACCCTTGGAGCACGTAGTGCATCTTGAAAGGCACGTCATGATTTTTTTTAACTCTGGTAAGTTAATAAACCTACCCAAAAAACTATGCCTCCATAGGACCTGGTCGGCCTTAAAATGAATGATGGTATGAGTAAATTTTAATAACTATTTTTTCCCTTAAAAAATGTCGTCAATCCTAGTGAATTTAAAACCTAGGTCTAAGTAGAACATGTGAACAAAAAAAAAACTAAATGGACATATAACAAGAAGTGGGGTAAAGAAAATTCAAACATTAATAATTAAAGTAAAATTTTAATGAAGGATTAAATTATTAAAAGGGTAAATTGTTGTTTATATCTAAACTTGCTAAATCTGAACTAAGAAGAAAAGGGGAAACTTAAGGAAAAGGGGAATGTCTAACATAGTAGGGAATCTATTCTTTGGAACCTTCTAATTGTGAACTCAACTAGGTTTTAAGAAAAATGCCAGTCATTTAAGAAATGTAAGGGAATAAAGGGACACCGAGGAGAGTTTTTAGGAGCTTTTTTAGTAAAGCTTTTAGGTGGTTGAGGGAAATAGGAAAATTTAATTAATTAATAAATTGATTTTCTGGTGCAACTAGGGGATCGGGTGACATGTGTATGGGGGAGGTTTATCCTAAATAAATTTAATAAAAAGAATCTAATGAGGGTTTTGAAAACTAATCACAAAGAAAACTCTATAAAAGGAATGGCGGAGGAGGAGTATGGATGGCGACTGGTAGGCATAACGTTACGCTGCCGATATTTTTCTTGATTGAAATTTTCTTGTGGGAGTTGGGATGCCCAAGTTGATAGGGAATGGTAGCTCTACCTTGCGAGGTGAGCTGGGTGCTATATCTTCTATGGTTTGTGCGTGTGGCGCTTTTGCGGATCGAGGGGCTCAGGGGGAATAAGAGTACCCCTAGCGTTGGTTGGGAGGTACCATGAGGACTCAATGGCTAGCCAACAAGAGCTGGATGGAGCGCAAGCACAGGACAACCATTCAGATTCTGTGCCTTCAGTTACGGTACGTGTGTTAAATTTTTGCATTTAAAGTAGTTTAAAGGAAAATATATATGTAAATTTAGACATTGAAGAAATTGTAATGGCTCCCTGAAGTTGGATGGTTGTGGTCTTATGTTCTTTATCTGATAATGAAAAGGCATGTGGTTTATTTTAAAATATTGCATTTTCTCTTCACCATCGTTGCATCCAGTGTAGTCTCTGCCTTGAGTGTTTTACCTCCTACTCACTCAGATTGTGAAACTCCATTACTAGCTCTGTGCCTTGTAATCATTTTATGTTTATGTACCTTCTTGCCTTGCCCAGTACTTAACCTTCGTTTCAATTTCTTTTGGTTCCACTGCGTTTTTGCTTGCTTCCACATTGTTTTCTCAGCATTCAGTTTTAATCGATCTTCTCTGCCCAAATTATTTTTGTGCCGCCTTGCGGATTTAGAGTCTCTTCGCTTTTTTTTTTTTACTATTGTCCCTGCGCAAAATAAAGGGGATTGTGATGCCTTGACTGTGAGAATGTTTGGAGTTAGTTTTATGTTTTTTTTTAACATCAATTTTGAGCTCTCTCAGACTTGGCACTAGGTTCTACCCGGTTCTACACAACCGAGGAATCACTTGTCTGGATCCCCTTGGTGTACTTTGTGTTTTTGTGTGTGTAGCTGGATGGATCACTCACAGATATCCTGTGCGTAGATAATGGTCACCTGCCGTGTATCTTGGTTGCATAGCAATTGGGGTTTTCTGCATTATATATTTTGTTTTTATTTTTCTGCCAAAAGATGTGAGAGAAGACATGCATATTTTTATTCTTCTTAGCCAAAACCTTTTGTGCATCCATCCCCTTTATCTTAGACACATGTTATCTGGAGTTTCCTTTATTTATGATGTGGATTAACCTCTACATATTTTCCCATTGTTTTCCCTACGGTTATTGGTAAGTCATACAACAATTCCATGCTTCAATTTTGCCCCGCGAATTCCTTGCATTACCCAGCCGATTCCATCCTCAGCCTCTGCATTTAAAGGTATTTTTGCACTGCTTTTGTGCTTAAATCTCGCCCAACGAAACCCTGCTACGCACAACAAGATATCCCTATGATTTTATATTCTTTGCGTTTGCGTTTCGTTCTCTCCAGATCCTGGTGTTTTCATTTTTATTATCAGATTGGGTCTCCAGATCTAGGAGTTTCATTCTTTAACTGTGAATTCACAACACAAATCCCGTGTTGCATGCCCATGCGCAGAGAGAGAGAGAGACACAGATTTGACTACCTTAAGGGACTCTCTTATAGCTCAACCCCTTTTAATTTACATGTGCTCCTTACGTTTCCCCCTTATGGCCTCTGCGTGTTGCCAGGAGCCTTCCCACATGTGTTGTACTCAACGCCTTCGAGAGTTGTGTGTGTTGTGCCTTCTTCCAAGGTTCTCCCACTCTCCATGCAGGAAACATTGTGGGTCCATCCCATTGGTAATAGGATCATTCTGCTTCTGTTTCACGCAGCTTTTCCCTTCTGAAATACCAGACGATGCAAAGATGTCAGTGTCGAGTTTGTTCCCTTTTTCTACTCAATGTTTGGTTCGTTTAAAAGGAATCCTTCCCGATTTAATTTTAGAGTTAAAATCCACCTCGTCAAGGGACCTTGCACTAAGGGAGTAACGTTTCCTGACCTTAATTCGAAAACACTTATTAAATGGAGATTGTAGTGATGTTATTCATTAAGCTTCTCCTAGGGTCTTTAGAACCTTCTTGTGTTAACTAGATTTTCACCTTAAGCTAGACTGTTGATTTTCTTAACGATTGTGTTTTAGAAAGTTGAATTATGGATCCCTAGGCGTCTCGAATGATGGTAATACATGTTAATTTAATAGCTAAGTTAGTGCACCTCTCACCTAAGGGACTTTTCATTTTCTTGTATTTGTTCTCATGCGCCCAAAATTTTTTTAGATTAAATTTCTTGCACCTGGATTCTGTCGATATTTGTTGTTGCACCTCAACTTGTGTGTTGTATGTTGTAATAAAATGGTTGCACTGGAAATTTTTAATTTGGGTGATGTAAACGGTTGTTTCTCGCTCCACAAAAGTGTGATTGAATAATGTTTTGATCGAGGATTTCCAATTGCGCATTGAATAATAACGGATGATGATTGACTATGCAATAAATCGATTGTGTGCTTTGAAGAATGATGCACAAGGTTATCAAGGTGGCTAAATATCTCATGCATCTTGAGTAGTTGATGTAAATGGTGATCGATGATTAGAATGTTAGCGAGCATTTCCTTAATGTGATCTAGGACTAGATGATCTGTTTAGACTCCTTGCGTGTAATGAATTTGATGTAGCGATCGATTGTTTAGGACTTAGATTTCCTTATGCTACATTCAAGTATAGTTGATCACTTTCACCTTAAAGCCTGTCGTTATATGATTATATTTCCCTGGCGCGCTATAATAAAAAGTCTTAGGTACTCTTGCATGATAGATGACATGTTTGCATGTTCGCTTGGATTAGTTTATTTCTTGTGCGCATGAAATTTAATGTATCGATTGATGGTTTTAAATTTTGATTGTGGCACGCAATGGAATTTAGGGTAAGGAATGTTTGTTAGATAGTATACTTATTGTGTGACGGAATTTTAGTATAAGGAATGTTTGGGATATATTTAGACTTCACACACCTTGGACTCTGCTGTGATTAATAGTTAGATGGTCGCGCACATTGATTGATGTATTGCATAATGTTAGATTTTAATTCTTGAATGGTTGATGGTTACCCTCATGCCATGATTAATGATTTAGGATAGATGGACTGATGAAACGATGATTGATTATTGTAATTTAATGAAATTTTTGATTGCGTTCACCAGAAAGTTAAGTAGTTATTGTTGCACCTAAAGGTTTAAAATAACAACATTGTTGCAACTCGACTTATGTCGTTGCTATATGGTTCAGTAATTAAATTCTCTTGTGCCATGGAATTGAATGTAACTTGTGTTGGTTTATTAGAATGCTTTGCATCTAGATGATCATTGATGACGTCTTAGCTAGATGTGTTATATGTTGTGCTTTTATGTTTAGGAGTTGTTATCCTTCCTGACGCATTGTTTGTGTTGTTGTTTACTTCAGAGATGAGTAGAGAGTGATGTTGTTACCCTTGGTCATTGTTCGTTATGATGTCATCAAGTTGTGTTGCTTGATGGTTATTATTGACTTTTTCTCTAATTCCAAAAAAAATAATGTACTCGTTGAGCGTCGTTTTGTGTCATAATTGTCGGGATGTTACATATGGTATCAGAGCGGGTTCAACCCTACAACTGTGGATAGCCATGCCTTCCACTAAATTAATCCCTTGATTTATACTCAATGCTAATTAAAAGTTAACCGGTCCATGTGGTAGTCAGGTTTAGAGGACGCACTGAGATTCACCATGTGGTGGTGGGGAAGGAGGTTTGACGCCTCCAGAAGCGTCCGCGCCCTAGGAGTCTAACCCCCTAGGGGTGGGACAAGTCCTCGGGTGGGATTCAATTGTTGTAAGTGATGTGGATGGACTGACAAGGTCTGTCCAGGGAATGTGAGAGGCCTTGACTAATCGTCTCTACTAAGATAAGGCCAAGGAGCTTGTACCCCTAAGGGTTCACAACGCGCCCCATCCAGTACTAGATGTATTCACAAAAAACTATAGAATATTGAGTTTTCGAGTTCACGAGTGCCACATATGGCTCAACCGTCGAGGCATGTATAGAGAGCTAGGTGAGGTGCTTCGCGCTTCATGGTTACAACCTCCAGCATGAAGGGCCTCATGGAGGTCCTTGGAAAAAGGGGAGTGCTCTTCTATGGTGGAAGACGCTCCTACCTCAGCTAAACATGGCCTTCAAAGCCGTGTTATGGGAACAGTTTCCAGAGAATTATTTGTCAAAGGAACTCATTGAGCACTAGCTTGATGAGTTCAATGCCTTATGATAGTGTGGTCGTACAGTGCCGGATTGTGAGACCAAATTTATGGAGCTACTTCGGTATGCTCAACATATGAACATGGAGAAGATGGAGATCATCAAGTTCATGTTCAGCCTCAACTCTATATTTCATTTGAAGGCGAGGATCAAAATGCCTCAGACGTTGCACAATGCAGTCTAGTAGGCCTCTTAGATAAGGAAGAATTGACCATGGGAGTTCGGGCATGACTCCTACAAGACCGTCTAGTTTGGCAACATTTGGTGAACAATAACATCAAATGTCGTCCAAACAAGACATATTGGTATCAAGATACATCTATAGGACCCCTTTTCAAGACACCACGATGATAGGCTCCTCAACAGAGGGATCCCTACCGAGGACCAACACATCTGTGGCAGTGCTGCTAGCAATCGTAGTTTAGGCTTATTAGCAGAACATACCAGGATCTTAGGCTGGAGGTTTATTCTCTTCTATTTCAGGGCTAGGAGTACTGGATCAGAGGTGGGTGATGGTCTTGTGGATAGCCACCATACCAAAAATAATGTCCAGTTGAAAGGGCCAGAGGGATTGGGTCAACAGGAAACACTACCGTGGTGGAGATGGGCAAGGCCCGTAGGAATATTGATCATGGTGAATAACCGTTAGGATGAGCATCAGACCACTGTGCTCGATGCGTCAGGTACCATTGCCAACCAAACTTTAGTATTTTTTAGATCTCAGTACTCAAGGAGATTTATTCTGGGCTGCGCTGAAGCGATTTAGGTAAAGGAAGTCAAACAAGATGAGTGAGGCTACGTAGAAATGGCTTCAAGAGCCAAGCCATAAGATGGAGGAAGGGTTATGGCTTGCAATCATAACCTTGGGAATAATGTAACGAAGTTTGACCAACACGTGACAATCTAAATATCTTATGACATCATGATCAGTATGGACTGATGGGAATTGCATGATGTGATACTCAATGGTAAGATGACGCGGTTGAATTGGATTGACGATGAGGGATAGAGAAGTACTATTTTAGGAAGAAAATAGGGAGTATCCCTAAGGTTCATCTCTTCCCTACGAATACGAAAGAGAATGTTCAAGGGATGCAAGATATATGTGATCCTTGCATGAGCAAAAAGGGGGTGACGAAAGAACTATAAAACCTTCCAGTAGCACGAGAATTTGCGGACGTATTTCGAGAGGAGTTACCAGGGTTGCCTCCTCAAAGGGAATTGGAATTTACCATTGACCTAAAAATTGGGAACTGAACCGAAAGAAAGAATTCCTTATCGGATGTTGACACATGAGTTACAAGAGTTGAAAATGCAACTGAAGGAGTTGTTGGACCTAGGACTTATACGTCCAAGTGTGCCACCTTAGGGTGCTCTTTTTGTTTTCATATGGAAGAAAAATGTGTCATGGAGACTCTCCTTGACTACCATCAAGTAGTCCTTGACGACATTTAATATTTCTCGGATGATGGAAGATCAAAACGAAATTTTATGCTTGATACTACAGTGATGCGATAGAATAAATTATGGGAAGCGGTCACAAAGCTATTGAGGATTCATTGCTTAGGGAAAGTGATCTCCGGTGAAGGCTTCGTTGTGGATACAACGAAGGTAGAGGCTATTTTGGAGTGACCTACGTCGACGAATGTCCCAGAAGTGCGTAGCTTCATGGTTTTAGCAGGATATTATTGACGGTTCGTCGAGGGTTCTTCGAAGATAACAAATCCAATTACGGAATTGCAGAAGAAGAACAATAATTTTGTGTGGATCGAGAAATGTACGGAAGAATTTCGAAGCCTCAAGGATATGTTGATGACAACTCCTACTAAACGTCCATGGCGTAGACGATGAATTCTTGGTATGCACTGACACATCTGAGGAAGGCTTAGGCAGAGTCTTGTTGCAAGATGCTTGGGTGATTGCTTACATCTCTAGTAAGTTAAAGAAGTAATATGAGAACTACGCGACACATGTTTTGGAGTTGTTAGTGATCGTGTATTCCCTGAGAGTGTGAAGAAACTACCTGATTGGATGAAAATTTGAACAAAAAATGGACCACCATGGTTTACAACACTTTTTTACGCAAAATGACTTGAACGCGTAGCAAAGGCGTTGGTCAGAACTGCTTATTGATTACAATTTTGAGATTTTCTACTTAAAAGGAACAATGAATAGAGGGGAAGACATGTTGAGTCAGAGACCACATATATTTTCGGTGATTCCTCTTCAGACGAATCTAAGTGAAAATATTCTAACATTACAACGTGACGATGACTAGTATAAAGAGATTAAGGAATTTATCGGAAAAAAACACCATGATGGTACCCAAGTCTGAGGAATTTAATGTGGATGATGAAAAATTAATGAGATATAATAACTGGATTTACGTACCGCCCAACAACGAGTTGAGAAGTTGATATTAAACGAAGCTCATAGAGCAATGTACATGGATCATCCGGTAGTCACGAAGATGAGGGCAGACCTTAAATCCTTATTCTTCTAGAAAGGAATGAAGGAGGACATAGTCAAGTATGTGGCGAGATGTCTAGAATTTTAGCAAGTGAAGGATGAACATAGACATCTGATAGGATTACTACAACCACATGCTATTCTAGAATCGAAATGGGAGGACATTTTGATGGACTTCATTGTTGTATTGTCGCTGATGGAAAGGAGGTGCAACTTGATTTCTGTGGTAGTTGACACTATGATGAAGAGTGCACATTTTGTCCCTGTGCGTACTACGCATCAGGCACCAAGTATAGCTAGAGTTTTTATCAGTGAGATATTGAGACTTCCAAATGTACCAAAATGATCTTATCCTATCAAGGATCGATGTTTACAATAGGATTTTGGACTAGTTTCCAAGAAGCCTTAAGAACCCCACTTAACTTTAGTACCGTGTATCACACAGAGGCAAACGAACATACAGAATGAACGAAGCTACCTTTGGGAAGGTTTTGTTGTTCATGTGTGTGTTGGACCAGTAGAAACATTAGGAATAGTTCTTGCCGCTAACCGAGTTTGTGTGCAACAACAACCATCAAAGCACCATTAAGATGGCGCCATTTGATTTTCTTGATGGGCAACCGTATCGACCACCTTTGAGTTGGGATTGGCTTGAGGATGGGGTCCTGGTAGGACTAGAAGCGATCCAACAATTGAGGGAACATTTACAAATGATACACAAGGGGATGGAAGAAACACATGATTCGTACAAGGGTTTGCTTATGCGTAGTGCGCCGACCATAATTATGAAGGGGCTAATGACTAGCCTGCCTCATTCTTTCAGGCATTGCATGATGTTTATCTTGTGTCCATGTGTGAATTTAGGTTAGTGATCCTATGCATATGATTGATTGAGTTATTGGCGGATGTTGGGTGAGGGTGCACTCACGACAAATCCATTCATCTTTCTGGACCGTCGCATTCGATAGCTATGACGTTGAACTGTCTATCAGGTCAAGGTCTAGTAGGACAATTATAGTCCACCCTCAACTACATGGGAAGACGCATATGATATGCATCATCAGTTTCCCTTTGTTGATATCTAGACTTTTAAATATTGTCAGATACTTTATTTTTTCATTTGTTTATTGTGAAACTTCGGGATGAAGTTTAAAACAAGAGGGGGTGTATGTAACATCTCGCTTTTGCGCACACCCGATGTGATTTATTGTTGTGGAAACTTGTGTGCAAGTGATCCGGTTCACTATATGATTGACTGATTCGATTATGGAGCATGATGATGTTTGTGGATTTGATGATATATTATTTATGATATTTATATCGACATGTGATATTGACTGGTTTTCTTGAGTGTGCAGGACTCTGGACATTTGAGGATGTCGATGACATCGATGGATCTCCTTGGACTCTAGATCTAGTCATGGAGTGAACGGTTATGGTTTTAATGTTTTGATATTACATATGTGGCATATGACTAGATATTATGACGTTGATTGTTATCGCTAACATGTTTCGTTGATGGATGCAGGCTGATAATAGCTTGCTAACCATACTCACATTAGGAGTAAAGGGGTCACGCATAACAACCAGAGATATTGAGGGATAGGTGTGGAAGAAACCCTGCCACAACCTACTATCACTCCCATCGTGGCTCGAACTATATGTTAATGATTACCTAGTTTGAGAGATCCACGATGTCGTGAGGGAAGACTTTGACAGTCGCTCACGATGATTCTAAGGGGCGTGCAATAAGGCGGGGCCCTTATTCCTTAGAGGCCCTTAGTCTCCAAGAAGGTCGCCTGATGGAGTATTGACTCCAGGGGTTTGACGTCTACCAAAATTAGTCAAAACGTGAGTGGCATCCTTAGAGCACGTAAAGCGTCTTGAAGGGAACGTCACGCAAATAAAACATGAATGCAAGTGAGTGGCACCCTTGGAGCATGTAGTGCTTCTTGAAGGGCACGCCACGATTTTTTAACTCTGGTAAGTTAATAAAACTAGTACCAAAAAAACTATGCCTCCATAGGACTTGGTCGGCCTTAAAATGAATGATGGTATGAGTAAAGTTTAATAACTAATTTTTCCCTTAAAAATTGTCGCCAAGCCTAGTGAATTTAAAATCTAGGTCTAAGTAGAACATGCGAAGAAAAAAAAAACTAAATGGACATATAACAAGAAGGGGGGTAAAGAAAATTCAAACATTAATAATTAAAGTAAAATTTTAATGAAGGATTAAAATATTAAAAGGGTAAATTGTTTTTTATATCTAAACTTGCTAAATCTGAACTAAGAAGAAAAGGGGAAACTTAAGAAAAAGGGGAATGTCTAAAATAGTAGGGAGTCTAGTCTTTGGAACCTTCTAATTGTGAACTCAACTAGGTTTTAAGAAATGCATCAGTCATTTAAGAAATGTAAGGGAACAAAGGGACATCGAGGATTGGTTTTAGGAACGCTTTTAGGTGGGTGAGGAAACTAGACAAATTTAATTAATTAATAAATTGATTTTCTGGTGCAACTAAGGGATTATGTATACGGGAGAGGTTTGTCTTAAATAAAATTAATAAAAAGAATTTAATGAGGGTTTTGGCAACTAATCACAAAGAAAACTCTATAAAAGGAATGGCGGAGGAGGAGTATGGATGACGATTGGTAGGCGTAAGGTTACGCTACGGATATTTTTCTTGACTGAAATTTTCTTGTGGGAGTTGGAATGCCCAGCTCGATAGGGAGTGGTAGCTCGACCTTGCGAGACGAGCTCGGCAATATATCTTCTTTGGTTTTGGTGTGTGGCCTCTTTGCGGCTCGGCGGGCTCAGGGGGAAAAAGAGTACCCCGAGCGTTGGATGGGAGGTACTAGTGAGGTCTCAATGGTTACCAACCAGGAGTTAGATGGAGTGCAAGCGCGGAAAATCCATTATGATTGTGCGCCTAGGGTTACAATAAGTGTGTTAAATTTTTTCATTTAAAAGTAGTTTAAAGGAAAATATATATGTCAATTTAGACATTGAAGAAATTGTAATGGTTCCCCGAAGTTGGATGGTTGTGCTCTTATGTTCTTGATCTGATAATGAAAAAAAGGCTCGGTTGTGCTCTTATGTTCTTGATCTGATAATGAAAAATAGGCCCGTGGTTTATTTTAAAATCTTGTGTTTTTCCTTCACCATCGTTGTGTCCAACGTACTCTCTGTTGCGTCCAACGTACTCTCTGCCTTTAGTGTTTTACCTCCTACTCGCTCAGATTGTAAAACTCCATTACTAGCTCTGCGCCCTGGAATAATTTTATGTTTCTGCGCCTTCTTGCCTCGCCCAGTACTTAGCCTACGTTACAATTGCTTTTGGCTACTCTGCGTCTTTGCTTACTTCCGCGTTGTTGTCTCAGCAATCGGTTTTAATCGATATTCTCTGCCCAAATCATTTTTGTGTAGCCTTGCGGATTTAAAGTTTCTTCGCTGTTTTTTTTTTCTATTGACCCTGTGATGCCTTGAGTGTGAGAATGTTTGGAGTTAGTTTTACGTTTTTTTTTTACACCAATTTTGAGCTCGCTCAGACTTGGGACTGGGTTCTACCCGGTTCTACACAACCGAGGAATCGCTTGTCTGGAGCCCCTTGGTGTACTTTGCGTTTTGTGTGTGTAGATGGATGGATCACTCACAGATCTCCTGTGTGTAGAGATTGGTCGCCTGGTGCTTTGTTTCGTTGCATAGAAATTGGGGTTGCCTGCGTT
>SNQJ01S0020990.1:35869-50305 GCA_010110895.2 Picea sitchensis | reverse complement strand
TTTATTTTTTTTCTCAATTCTGCCAAAAGATGTGAGAGCAGGCCTGCGTATTTTTATTCTTCTTAGCCATAACCTTTTGCGCAACCCTCCCTTCTATCTTAGCCACATGTTATCTAGAGTTTCCTTGATTTCTGATGTGGATTAACCTCTACGTATTTTCCCTGCGGTTATTGGTAAGTCATACAACAATTTTGTGCTTCAATTTCGCCCAGCAAAATCCTTGCATTACCCAGCAGATTGCATCCTCAGCCTCTCTATTTACAAGTATTTTCGCATTGCTTTTGTGCTTAAAGCTCGGCCAACGACACACTGCTACGTACATCGAGAGCTCCCTACGGTTTTAGATTCTCTTCGTTTGCGTTTCGTTCTCTCCAGATCCTGGCGTTTTCGTTTTTATTATCAGATTGGGTCTCCAGATCTAGGTGTTTAATTCTTTAACTGTGCATTCACAAAAAGTATAGTTGATCACTTGAGCCTTAACCCCTGTTGTTATATGATTATATTTCCCTGGTGCCCTGGAATAAAAAGGCTTAGGTACTGTTGCGCGATAGACATGGTTGCATGTTTGCTTGGATTAGTTTATTTCTTGCGTGCATGAAATTTAAGGTATTGATTCATGGTTTTAAATTTTGATTGTGGCGCGCAATGGAATTTAGGATAAGGAATTTTTATTAGATAGTAGACTTCTTGCGCTACAGAATTTTAGTATAAGGAATGTTTGGGATATTTTTAGACTTCACGCTCCTTGGACTCTGTTGTGATTAATACTTAGATGCTCCCCCGCATTGATTGATGTATTGCATAATGTTATATTTTACTTCTTGAATGGTTGATGATTACCCTCGTGCCATGATTAATGATTTAGGATAGATGAACTGATGAAACGATGATTGATTATTGTAATTTAATGGAATATTTGATCGCGCACCGGGAAGTTAAGTAGATGTTGTTGCGCCTAAAGGTTTAAAATAACTACATTTTTGCACCTCAACTTATGTCGTTGCTAGATGGTTCGGTAATTAAATTCTCAAACGCCATGGAATTGGATGTAACTTGTGTTGGTTTATTAGAATGCTTTGCATCTAGATGATCGTTGATGATGTTTTAGCTAGATGTGCTATCTTTTGTGCTTTTATGTTTAGGAGTCGCAATCCTTCGTGACACATTGTTTGTGTTGTTGTTTACTTCAAAGATGAGTAGCGAGTGACGCTGTTACCTTGGTTTGTTGTTCGTTATGATGTCATCAAGTTGTGTTGCTTGATGGTTATTGTTGACTTTTTCTCTAATGCCAAAAAAAAAAAATTTACTTGTTGAACATCGTTTTGTGTCGTAATTGTCAGGATGCTACAACGTTTCATGTGGTATCAATGATGTATTTATATCAAACATCATGATGTGGTTCCCAAAAACATGGCTAGAAGCTTGTGAATATATAAATAAGATGACATGGTGATCAATTCCCAAACCAAGAGACACTTATTCACTATGCTCCCTAGGCCCATAGTGGAAACTACCCTTAACCTTCTCAACTCGTAGCCAATCTAAATCCACTAGTTATATCAAAAGAGATGGTAGGACACCAACACCTTTTCTATAATTGTGATGAGTGATATTTTGAAGGGAACAAACGTAAATAATGAAAATTATTTCAAATAGATGTATCCCCATAAAAACACTCAAAGCACACATCCATTGGAGGGACTCCTAAAATAGACTTAGATTATTCCACCCCTTGAATGGATACGTATTTTTTTTTATCTCCATGCCTTATCTAGTTTCTTGACACCCTAAACATTGAATTTGATTGGTTATATCAAGAATCACAAGCGGATTTCCTTTATTAATAGTGGCATCACCCACAATTTTACTCATAGTAGAGTGGCCATGATAACCCACTGTTATATTCATCCTATACCTAATTTTAAAAGTATGATTTCCAATGGTGGTACAATGAAGTGTGTCAACTAATGTGAAAATGTGAAACTCCAAATGAGCATGTATAATATAAAAATTCACATGTTTTATATTGACATGGGTATTTGTGATGTACTTCTTTGGGATTACATTTGGTTCCCCTAAAAATATCACCTCTACTCACATGGAAAATCTATTAAAGAAAATCCACTCGAGAATTATTATGTAGTTCAATCCCATTGGTCCTCTATAAACATCAACAATATCTGAAACATCCAATGGATTACCACCTTCACGAGGGGAGGATGACCATGGTATTCCAATGATTCTTGATATTCTACCACACAATGTGCATCATTATATGAAGTTGTTTATATACAATAATGAAATAAAAAAGATCAGTAATGAACTATTATTTGATAGATTCATACATCCCAATACTAATCCCTACTCAACACTAGTTGTCATGGTATTAAATAAGGAAATTATTTGGCATATGTTTCCTAATTTTAGGGTTTTAAATAAAATAATCATCAAAATAAAATTCCCCATCCCAATTATTCATGATCTTTTTGATGAAATTAATGGAGCCAATGTTTTCACCAAACTTTATCTATGTTTTGGACACCACCAAATATGGTCAAAAGAAGAAAACATCTTAAATATAACCTTCCACAAAATATCACTCATCACCTTCTAGAGTTTCATGAACAAAAATTTTTGACCCTTTCTATGAATTTTTGTTTTGGTATTCTTTAATGATACCTTGATCTATAAGAAAACCTAGGATTCACACATAGATCATGTTGATAAATCCTTACAACTCTTGTAGGACAACCAACTACTCCTAAAAAGATCCATAAATTATTTTGGGGCTCCAAAGGTTGAATACTTAGGGAACGTTGTGAGTTAGGATGGAATACACATATATTGCAAGAAAGTTTCCACTATGTAAGAGTGTTTTCAACCCAAGATGTTCTAGTTTTTTTTTGTATGATTTAGGAAGTTTGTAAAAAAATATGTAAAAATTGTTTCTCCCTTAACATATATGCTAAAAAATAATTCTTTTGAATTAGGAGAGGAAATTGATAAATACTTCTTAGAATTAAAGGATTCTATGTGCACTACTCTAGAATTAGCAATGCCATGTAGTACTAATATTTTTTTGCTAGAATGTGATGCCTTAGGTAGAGGTATTGGCATGGTTTTGATGTAGGAATGGTGCCCCTTGGAATTCACCAATAACCAATTTTGTCATCACAATTTGGGTAAATTTTCACATGATAAAGAGATGATGACCATCCTTCATGTGGTGGAGAATTCACATCCACATTTCATAGGCTGGTATTTTTGGATCAATATCAACCATTAGAGTTTGAAATAATTTCTAGAACAAATTTTATCCTCACCAAAGCTAAATAAGTGGGTCACCAAGATGTTTGGGTATTATTATGATATTATATATAATAAGGGTAAATGAAATGTGGTGGTTGATGATTTATTGAGGCAATTTGAGGAGGATGGATCCTTATTTTCCTTAACTTTCCCCATGCTAGGTTGTCTTGAGGAAGCCCATTGATTACAATTATAAAATCAAATTGTCATTCAACTCATCTAAAGGATTCACAAAGATCCAAACTCTCAAGGGTATAAATGTAAACAACATACATTGAGGTCTAAAGGGAACATTGTCTTGTTAAATAATTCTACCTTGAAGCAAAGGGTTTTATAGGAATTACGTTCATCCACTACAATATATTAGTCTATCTTTCATAAAACTATGAAATAAATAAGAACTAATTATTTTAAGAGGGCATGAAAATAGTATTTCAAGATTTTATAGCAACCTATGGAACTTGCCAAAGAAATAAGGGTTATATAGTGGATATGCGAGGGAAATTTCAACCACTATCAATTCCAACACATATATGGATTGGAATATCTATGGATTTTATAGTGGGAATCCCAATAGAAGGAAACAAATCAATGATCATCGTGGTAGTCGAAAATATTTCCAAATATTCTCATTTATGTTCCTTATCACACCCATTTACCCACTCTACAGTATCCCAAGCCTTCATGGATCATATTTTTAAGTTATATGGCATGCCCACTTCCATTGTCTTGGATTGGGACCCTACCTTCTACAACAATTTTTCACTAATTTGTTTAAACTTCAAGGTGCCTAGTTGAATTTGAGCATTTCATATCATCCGAAAATATATTTTCAAACCAAAGTGGTCAACAAGTTCTTAGAAACCTATTTCTAGTTCTTTTCTTCTAAAACCCACACCAATAGACACAATTCTTCTTGGTGGTGGTACAATTCCTTTGCGGAGTGGTCGTACAATTCCTCTTATCTTGGAACTACCAAACTGAACCCATATGAATTTTTCTATGGCCCAAAACCCTTGTTAGTAACTTCCTATTTAATAGGAATCTCTGAGGTTCAAGTAGTGGATAACACTTCACACCAAAGAATCCATTCTCCACTCACTTAAGGACTATTTGGTTATGTATAAAAATATATTGAAGCAAGAATCAAATTAGCATGACTATGAACATTCTTTTGTAGTACAAGATAATGTGTTTCTTTTCTTTCAACCCTATAAAGAGCATCACTCAAAGACAAAACACCTCAGAAATTAGAACTAAATTTCTATGTAGTCGATGAGACCATCCATTGCATTCTACAAGTGGCCTACAAATTGACTCTTTTACACTACTCAAAGAATCATCCAACATTTCATATGTCTTGTCTGAAAAAAGGTTTTCAGATCAAGATGCAAGGTGAAAACCAACTTACTAGAACTTGAATAAGAAGGCTCCATTTGCTACAACAAAAATAGTTTTGGATACCAAATCCCATCAGTTGCAACATCACATGGTATGCGAATTATTGATCTAGTGGGATATATGCATCTTAAATATGCCACATGGGATGTAGCCATTTTTTTACAACAATTTCCTCATCTCTAATACTTGAGGATGTAATTTATATAGGGAGAATAATATGGGGTACCTAGGGACGTACCAGAGTGGATAATGAATGTAATTTGACCATAATAATGGAGTAAGCACACCATGTAATTAAAAGGAATTAATATAATAATAAGGGGTAGTTGGCATAGATCATTAGGAATGCTCATGAGAAATTATAAATACACATGAATATCAATGTATTGAGAGTGTTGAATTTATTGCATTGTAGCAAGCATGTCTTGTGGAGTGGTTCCTTCCACAAAGAACATTTGATGGTGTTATTATGCCTTAAGGGTTCTTCTCTCTATATTCTTGTGTTGTTCATAGTGAATGTTTTGGTATCTTTGGAGTTGAAGTGTGATGCGGGAGCATCGCCCACATCAAGCGAGCCAGCATGAAAGCGGGAGATAGCTGGACAAGCCAGCACATTTCTTTTTGAATTTCACCTTGATATTGTTGCGCAAACATTAATGTATTGATTTGATGAAGCGCACTTATATAGTGTAAATGGACCTTGAGCAGATAGCTCACGTCCTTAGGTAGATGAGGCATTTAATAAGATTTAATGTAAGTAGATAGAACATTTATTTCTAGATTTGATAGCTTTAGATCTCGAGAGGGAAATGGGATATAGACACCCTCCTTGGTACATTGTAGAGGATTACGAAGCAATATTGTTAAAGAGAGCAACAAAGACGTGTATGAAGAACTTCCATGTACAAACATTGAATTAATAGAAGAAAGCTTTGATTCAATTCCATGGTTGTTTTAGTCTCTGTGTATTGTTGATATTCTGCTCTTGAATGTTTGCTTCTTGTCATGCATTTGCTTTTATATGCTGTGTATGTGATTTCATGGTTGAAGTGAAGTCTATGAGAACAAGGGGTTAGTTTCAATTGTTTCTCTATCTTGAACCAGAGAATTCCTGCAAGGAGTGCAGTCGAATTGTCCGCAAGGAGTGCGTTGACAGCAGGGTTCAAGAAGAGATAACTTTTGTTCTAAGATCTCAGCAGTGCAAGTGGACACCAGAGCCGTGCAAGGTGTGTGTAGGCTGGAAAAAGACTCAGAGTTGCGATTGTGAGCAAAGGGACTGAAAGACTTCTGTCGCAGGAGTGCGCAGAGTCGAGAGGCTTCAACACTCAGTGTGTTTGAAGATTTGCCACAAGGAGTGCGTGCAGGGAGTTTTCGGAAGAAGCTCGAAAGCTGTGAAAGCTCAAGAGGGATAGGCCTTCAAGGTTATTAAAAGGCAGTGGAGAAGTTGCATGAGCAAGTCAAAGAGAAGCGAGTGGGTTGGCGTACGAGTCTCTTGGAGAGACCCTTCTTGTTCGAGGATTGCGCAAGAAGGAACGTGAACATAAAGTTTGCAGTGCAGGCGGAAGGAAGTTCCAAGCTTAGTTGAATAGGAGCCGTCAATCAGGGTTATGAGGAACATTAGTTCTATTCGTGGATTGGCGCATCGGGAGTTCGCGAGGTAAGACTCCTACTTTGTATAAAGGAAAATGCGAGATTGTGAGAAGCAAAGTCTTGACGATCCCATGTATAGTGTGGGCCATAGTCGGGCGACGTGGTAGGTGATCTCGGGACCTCGGGTCTCGGGAGTTGAAGGGTCGTGAGATTGGTCTCGCGAGTGGAGAGGACGCGAGACGGCGAGATCACGAGTTGTCAGCATCTCGACATTTCAGATCTCGGAGGTTGGTACCCCGAAGGCATAGTGTCACAGGGTGCGAAGTCGCAATAGCGCGAAGCTGCGAAAAAGCGAAATTCCCGAGAGTGCGAGAGAAGATCGGGACATCGGAGCTCGGGGATCCGAGAGCCCTTTCGATCATTAGAGAACTTGCAAAGCACGAAGTTCTGATCCTCCGATAAGCCAGTAGAGAGGATCAAGAGTCGAAGAGAACCTGTGGGGTGCAGAATTTCCGATTGGGAATTAGAAGAACCATTGAGTTCTTTGGGCCGTAAGTGATAGAAGGTCCTGAGGAGAGCGGTCGTGCTCCGAGGAGTGCGTTCGGCACCAAATGGTATCAGAGCAGGATTTCTTTACTTTCTGTAGCAAAGAAGAGGATTCATCATGCCGCCCAGAAGAGAAAGACAATCACCAGACCCAGAAGATAGGGAGGTGAGAAGAAGAGGCAGGCCGACAGGAAATCCAGAGATGGAACGACAGATGAGAGATCTCCGAGCAAGGCTCGAGGAGATGGAGACTGCACAAAGATGTGGAGTTGGTGCTGGGGATCTTAGTGATTCCGAGGTAGAAGAAGAAGCTGGACATGCAGAAGAGGTCACAGCAGAAGACACATCAACCGAGAGGTTGATCAAATCCATCGCAAGGATGGGTGCGAAGGCGAAGATGGACATTCCAGTCTATGAAGGGAATCTAGATGCAGAAGAGCTGTTAGATTGGATAAGAGCTCTTGACACATACTTCAATTACGTGGATGTCGAAGATGATAAGAAAGTCAAGCATGCAGTTACGCGCTTGAAAGGACATGCAACATTGTGGTGGGACGAGCTACAAGATGACAGACGCTGCAAAGGCAAGCATAAGATCAAAAGCTGGGATCGAATGATCGCGAAGATGAAAGCGAAGTTCATCCCAAGAGATTATCAGATCACACTGTTTAGGTGAATGCAGAACCTGAGACAGAAACTAATGACTGTGAAGGAATATACTAAGGAGTTCTACCGACTGAACATTAGAGCAGGTCATTGGGAGAGCGATGATGAGAAGGTTGCGAGATATATGAATGGTCTAAGATACAACATTCAGGATGAATTAATCATGCTAACTATCAGAACGGTTGAGGATGCTTATCAGATGGCTCTGAAAGACGAAGAGAAGCTGAGCCGAAAGCAAGGTCAGCGAGGGCGAGGCAGAAGCCATCTAAGAGGTAAAACAGTTGCCCAGGACAAATTCCAAAATCCCAAGGAGGAATGGAAGAGACCTCAGGGTAAAGTTGAGAGAGGCGGAACCTCACAACAGAGGCAGCCGTATGTTGAGCCGAGAGGACAGCAGAATGATCAGCAAGGAGATTATGCTGATGCAAATACTCTTCCTCGTACTAGAGGTCGAGGCAGAGGAAGAGGAGGACTAATCACATGTTTCACATGTGGGAAGAATGGGCACAAGTCATATGAGTGTCCAAAGAAAAAGAAAGATGCAGGAGAAACTCACATCACTGAAGCGCAGAGGCGTGATGTTGAGTCAGAAGATGCATATAGCGGAAGATCGCTTGGGATACATAAAGTCCTTTTAACACCTGAGAAAGAGGTGGAAAGCTCAGTGCAAAGGTCCAGACTGTTCAGAACAGCTTGCACAGCCAGAGACAGGAAATGCAAGGTCATCGTGGACAACGGGAGCACTGATAGTCTCGTTTCGACCGAGATGGTGGAGAAATTAGGGCTGGAGACGACTAAACACCCGAGTCCATATAAAGTCTCGTGGCTACAAAAAGGACACCGGGTAAGTGTCACCAAACAGTGTTTAGTTGAATTCAAAATAGGGGGATACCATGATCATATTTTGTGTGATGTTATTCCCATGGATGTATGTCATATATTGTTGGGTATACCATGGCAATATGACAAAAATGTGATTCATGATGGGAAGATGAACACATATACACTGGAGAAGAATGGGAGAATCCATAAGTTTCTTCCGATAAAAGATAAAGAAGTGAAGCCGGAGGTAAACAACACAATACTACTCATGAGTGGGAAAGAGATTCTCACAGAGATGGAGAAGAATGAAGATCCACAATTCTTCGTGGTCAGGAAACCAAGAATTGTCCTGACTAGCACGAGAGTGGATGACTTACCGGTCGAGATTCAGGAACTGCTGGAAGAGTTCGCTGATATCATCGTGGACGAACTACCTCGTTCGTTGCCAACGATGAGGAGTGTAAGTCATAACATCGACCTCATACCAGGAGCAAGTTTACCGAACAAGGCCGCGTACAGATTGACGCCTCAAGAGAACAAGGAGGTCAAGAACCAGGTCCAGGAATTAATGGATAAAGGACTGGTCAGGGAGAGTCTAAGTCCGTGTGATGTTCCGACAGTACTAAGTCCAAAGAAGGATGGAGGCTGGAGAATGTGTACAGACTCCGGAGCGATCAACAAGATTACCATTAGGTACAGATTTCGACTACCGAGAATGGATGACCTGATGGATTGCCTAAGTGGGGAAAATTATTTTTCAAAGATCAATCTGAAAAGCGGATATCACCAGATTCGCATGAGGGAAGGTGATGAATGGAAGACAGCATTCAAAACAAACGAAGGTTTGTACGAATGGTTGGTCATGCTGTTTGGCTTGACAAACGCGCCGAGCACATTCATGAGACTGATGAATGAAGTCCTGAGGGAATTCATCAGGAAGTTTGTTGTCGTATATCTGGATGATATATTGATCTACAGTAAGACAAAAACTGAACATTTGAAACATTTGGCCATTGTAATGAGGAGGCTACAACAAGAGAATTTGTTAATCAACATGAAGAAGTGTTCGTTCACAAAGACAGAGCTAATTTATTTGGGTTTTGTCATATCAGCAAATGAGTTGAAAATGGATCCAGGAAAAGTGGAAGTGATAAAGAATTGGCCATCACNNATAAGACTTTTCATTGGACCGCAGATGCTGAGAGGAGCTTCAATCTGTTGAAGTGAAAGATAACAGAGCAACCAGTGTTAGTGTTGCCGGACTTCAAGAAGACATTTCAAGTGAAATGTGATGCGAGTGGATATGCTATAGGAGTGGTCTTAAGTCAGGAGGACAGACCAGTTGCATATTTCAGCGAGAAGCTAGATGAAGCAAAGCTGAAATACTCCATGTATGATAAAGAGTTTTATGCCATCATACAGGCATTAAAGAAGTGGAGGCATTACTTGATCCCAAAGGAATTTGTATTGTACAACGATAATCATGCTTTACAGTTTGTGAGTCAACAAGAGAAGTTGAATCAGAAGCATGCAAAATGGGTAGAGTACATGCAGAATTTCACGTTCGTGATCAAACACATTTCAGGAACTGCTAACAAGGTGGCTGGTGCTTTGAGCAGGAAATGTTTGTTGCTGTAGGAGTTCCGAGTCAAGACATTGGGTTTTGAGAATCTGAAGGACATGTGCACCGGAGATGCAGACTTCGGGGAAGCATACGAGGCAGCTGAGAATCCAGTTCTCAGGGATTGGAGCCCATGGATAGACTACATGATCCAGGAAGGATTGCTATTTAGAGGCAATCAATTGTGTATTCCAAATTGTTCCATGAGGGAGAACCTGCTAAAAGAAAAACACAGCGGAGGTTTAGCCGAACATTTTGGTCATGAAAAAACATTTGCCAAGCTGAGAGAATCGTATTATTGGCTGGGCATGCGAGCGGATGTCAAACGATTTGTTGACAGGTGTAGAATTTGTCAGCATTCGAAAGGCCGGAAGCAGAATGCAGGTTATTATCAGCCATTGCCCATACCAGAGAGGCCATGGGAGGCGATAAGCATGGATTTTGTGTTGGGTTTGCCGAGGACGCAAAGAGGAGTTGATTCTACCTTTGTGGTCGTAGACAGGTTTTCCAAGATGGCACATTTCATTCCATGCCAGAAGACCAGCGATGCAATGCACATCACAAATTTGTTTTTCAAGGAGGTTGTTAGACTCCATGGATTGCCGAAAATCATAGTTTCGGACAGGGACACTAAATTCATAGGCCATTTTTGGAGGATGCTATGGAAAAAGCTGGGAACTAATCTGGCATTTAGTTATGCTTATCATCCCCAGACAGATGGACAGACGGAAGTAGTTAACAGAAGTCTGGGAGATTTCTTGAGGAGCCTGGTGACGGAGCATCACAACAGCTGGGACAATGTGTTGCCACAGGCGGAGTTCGCATACAATGATTCGGTGAATCAGAGTACAGGTAGGAGTCCATTTCAGATTGTGTATGGAACACAACCGAGGGGATTTTATGAACTCAGGGAGTCAGAACAGGCTACGACTAGCAGTGCTAGTGCAGAGGAGCTCGCTGAAGCGATGAGGGAACTTCACAGTCAGGTGAAGCAGCGACTGATAAATTCAAATCAGGAGTATAAACGCAGGGCAGATCAGCATCGGAGACAACTTCAGTTCGAAGTTGGCGATCTAGTTCTTGCGCATCTGAGGAAGGAAAGGTTCCCAAGGGGAACATACAATAAACTCAAGATGAAGAAAATTGGACCATGCCGAGTCCTGAAGAAATTTGGGGAGAATGCATACGAGATTGAGTTGCCGGATGGCATTGGGATATCTCCGATATTTAATATTTCAGATTTATACCCATACAGGGTTGGAGAAGCAGAGGCTGGAACTGAGGAACCAGTGATCCAGTGGCAGAAGCAATTACCAGTTGCAGAAAAGCCGCAGATGGAGTACATACTGGACAAGCGAGCGGGTAAGAAAACCAGACGAAAGCAGTACTTCGAATATCTGGTGAAATGGAAGAACCACCCAGTGGAGGATGCTAGCCAGGAAAGCGAAGCAATCATACAGAAGCATGGACACACCGTGCAGGAGCTCATGGACAGGAGCCCATGAAAATTTTCAAGTGAGGGAGTATGATGCAGGAGCATCGCCCACGTCAAGCGAGCCAGCGCGAAAGCGGGAGACAGCTGGACAAGCCAACCCATTTCTTTTTGAATTTCACCTTGATATTGTTGCGCAAACATTAATGTATTGATTTGATGAAGTGCACTTGTATAGTGTAAATGGACCTTGAGCGGATAGCTCACGTCCTTAGGTAGATGAGGCATTTAATAAGATTTAATGTAAGTAGATAGAACATTTATTTCTAGATTTGATAGCTTTAGATCTCAAGAGGGAAACGGGATATAGACACCCTCCTTGGTACATTGTAGAGGATTACGAAGCAATGTTGTTAAAGAGAGCATCAGAGATGTGTATGAAGAATTTCCATGTACAGACATTGAATTAATAGAAGAAAGCTTTGATTCAATTCCATGGTTGTGTTAGTCTCTGTGTATTGTTGATATTCTTCTCTTGAATGTTTGCTTCTTGTCATGCATTTGCTTTTATATGCTGTGTATGTGATTTCATGGTTGAAGTGAAGTCTATGAGAACAAGGGGTTAGTTTCAATTGTTTCTCTATCTTGAACCAGAGAATTCCTGCAAGGAGTGCAGTCGAATTGTCCGTAAGGAGTGCGTTGACAGCAGGGCTAGAAGAGATAACTTTTGTTCTAAGATCTCAACAGTGCAAGTGGACACCAGAGCCGCACAAGGTGTGCGTAGGCTGGAAAAAGACTCAGATTTGCGATTCTGAGCAAAGGGACTGAAAGACTTCTGTCGCAGGAGTACGCAGAGTCGAGAGGCTTCAACACTCAGTGTGTTTGAAGATTTGCCGCAAGGAGTGCGTTCAGGGAGTTTTCGGAAGAAGCTCGAAAGCAGTGAAAGCTCAAGAGGGATAGGCCTTCAAGGTTATTAAAAGGCAGCGGAGAAGTTGCATGAGCAAGTCGAAGAGAAGCGAGCGGGTTGGCATACGAGTCTCGTGGAGAGACCCTTCTTGTGCGAGGATTGCGCAAGAAGGAACGTGAACATAAAGTTTGCAGTGCAGGCGGAAGGAAGTTCCAAGCTTAGTTGAATAAGAGCCGTCGATCGGGGTTACGAGGAACATTAGTTCTATTCGTGGATCGGCGCATCGGGAGTTCGCGAGGTAAGACTCCTACTTTGTATAAAGGAAAACGTGAGATTGCGAGAAGCGAAGTCTCGACGATCCCGTGTATAGTGTGGGCCATAGTCAGGCGACGTGGCAGGTGATCTCGGGACCTCGGGTCTCGGGAGTTGAAGGGTCGTGAGATTGGTATCGCGAGTGGCGAGGACGCGAGACGGAAAGATCACGAGTTGTGTGCATCTCGACGTTTCGGATCTCGGAGGTTGGGACCCCGAAGGCATAGTGTCACGGGGCGTGAATTCGCGATAGCGCGAAGCTGCGAAAAAGAGAAATTCCCGAGAGCGCGAGAGAAGATCGGGACATCGGAGCTCGGGGATCCGAGAGCCCTTTCGATCATTAGAGAACTCGCAAAGCGCGAAGTTACGATCCTCCGATAAGCCAGTAGAGAGGATCAAGAGTTGAAGAGAACCTGTGGGGTGCAGAATTTCCGATTGAGAATTAGAAGAACCGTTGAGTTCTTCGGGCCGTAAGTGATAGAAGGTCCTGAGGAGAGCGGTCGTGCTCCGAGGAGTGCGGTCAACACCAAAGTGTTTATTTCTAAAGTTTCATGGTTTATTCTCTCTTATTTGTATCAAGTTTCACTACAAGTGGTACCGGATCTCTTTCTTGGGCATGAATTAAGAGAATTTTTGGGGCACAAAGTAGAAGTTTTTTTTTTTTTTTTTTGGTAGTATTTTTTACCAAAAAAAAATAGAGGATGATAAAATTCAAGTCAATTTCTAAAATTTTCTATGAAAAATTTGAAGAAATCGACAATTACTCTCGAAAAAATACCCATTTTTTTGTCCAAAACATAGTCTATGAAGTGAATATATCATTGATTTAAAATCAACCTTTTTTAGGGTTTCTTTGAGTTATGGCCATGAATTTCATAGATTGGATATCTTTTGATATAGTATTTTGGTCAAAATAGTGCCAATAGATCCAAAGAATATACGAAATTTCATCATTTATTTCATAATAACCAATCTCAAAAGTAGAGAAGAAGTTGTCATCATTTTATGTTTTCAGCCTCAAACCCTAACTACATAAAGGAGCCCCCTTGAAAAGTAAGTAATTTTCATTAAAACCCTAATTCTATTTTTGTGTTTTCACAACAAGGTGCATTTTACTAGCAAAAATGGTGGTCCTAGTATTTAAGAATGCATAAAAGAGAGGAAGGCATTATGGGGAAAGTCATGGAAATTTTTGGTAGGTATAAATTGAATAAGTGATGCAACCATTTAATGGAATTTTCTTAACTATTACAAGGTGATGGTAGTTTGTGATCAAGAATATGAAAAAGTATTTTTAGAGAGGTGGTCTCATGTTGTGAACAAGGAAAAGAAGAGCACTAGGAATTTATTTTCATGCAACAACTTCATATTATAGGTTGATGTATTTATTGACCAAGAAAATGTTATTGTTTCTATAATCCCGAGTAGCAAATATAATTTCATCAATGTTAATTGGGCTAAAAATTTGAAGGTACCCACCAAGAATATTTAAAGGACATAGGTTGAGGGTGAAAATGTTCAAATTTTTAAATATTTGGAGATCACCATGGACAAATATGCTTTGCATTTAGATATTTATTGTATAATACAAATGATGCGGATATTGTTTTGAGATATCCTTGGATGGAATCAGTTAGAACAATTAATATTGATGTGCAAAATAAGTTTCCTTAATTGAGTGATTCCTTCCATAAGGTCGTGAGGGTTCTTCTCTATATATTACTATGTTTTTCGTGGTGAATGTTTTGGTATCTTTGGAGTTTAAGGGTTTATTTCTGATTTTTTTGGGGTTATTCTCTCTTATATTTATCAAGTTTTACTATAGAGGAC